>BPLQ01001293.1:0-15906 GCA_021605075.1 Caerostris darwini
CTATACATGTAAATTTAGAATAAAAATAGGAGAAAACTTGAGTATGATTAATGCATTATTTCAAAAACAAAAAATGTATGATAGTATATATGCATATATTTTAAAACCGTTTTATTTGTGTCCTCATTTATTTGTATTATAAAACTTTATATTCATTCATACAAAATGGTTAAATTTCTAACTCGCCAAATGCCTTTCAGCATAGTTGCAGTTTCCATGACACTTCATCTATGTTAAATCAAATAGTTCTGGAAATTGTGGAAGTATGCATGCAATTAACGCTGTTTCTGTAATGATATTCATATGACTCTGTAATGAACACATATTAAGAATCCCTTGAATATTTAATATTGTTTATTATATAAATATTTCTTAAGTTTCATTCTTACAGAGATGAATTTTTAATGAAATAAAGTACAATTTATTAAATGTTGTGTGATTTAATAAAATAACTTTTTGTACGAATAAATTCTCTATATGTTCAAACTACTCGTTGAGCCACACCTTCCATTGTATATTAAAAAAAACCAATTCAAAATTTATTTTAAAGAAATTAATAAACTATGCTTCTGATAAAAACGTGCATTCTTTTAGCTAATTTTTCACATGTGGCAAAAATGCAAATGCAGTAAGCCAAGTCGGGGATGAAAGGAATATGATCTAGCACTGTGATTTCAGAATCACTTTTTTTAGAAATTTTTGGTGCCTTTCCCCTCATATACATATTTGATCTTCCGGTAAATGTTAGGCGGAATAAACAAATAATACAATTTACGCATTTTCAAATGTTTCATGCAGAATCTTAATTATCGTCCACCACTTTCAGTTTCTCATGAATCTGTTTATATGTTTTTAGTGTATACTGGTACACAAATTTCTTTGCAACAGCTACTGTTTCCAGCATTGTAACATCACTCTCTGACATTCAGCGAGTATTATCTTCCAAATTGGACATACATCTGCCGAATTGTCTATACCATCGTTCTACAAATCTGAGGGATAGGCAATTTTCCTTCAAATGTCCCTTTAATTATACTTAACATTGTTTCCGTGAAAGATATAAAAAATTATTGCTTTGACTTGTGATTGTGTTGAGGTTGCCATTTTTAAAAGTTTTTTTAAAAATATAATTAGGGAAAAATACGATGCACGACTTCAAAATTTTCTAGGTGGTATCTAAAAAGTATTTATATTAAGTGACGAAATGGCAAGTAATTAAGTTTTCATTAGAACTCAAATAGAGTTTAATGGTATTCTTTGAAATATGGAAAATAAATTAATTTCGGAAAGAAATTTACTCGATGCTACTACATTACCCTTACTAAATTACTAAGTTGTATGCGACAAAGTTCTGTTAAAGAAATGAAAGTATCTTAGAGAAGACGATTTTAAATACGTCTTTGTTTGAGAATGTATTTTTCACAGAAACACATTATTCCGTTATTTTCTATAGAAGTTTGCAAAAGTAAATTTTGTATAGTTTCTCTCTTTGGTTGAAAGAAATCAATCAGAAAAACGTTAACGGCTTAAAAAACAATTTAAATTGAATGAAAAAAATATAACATTTGTGAAATATTTTTGCATTCATCTAAATCTAGTTCGGTGCTTCTACTGTATGACATGAAAAAGTTGGGCAGTTCAATTACTCCAAGGACTATTTGTGATATACATATAAGTGGCATACTTCTTATTAAAATTTATTCTCGTCTTTCCTCAATTATTATTAGTAAAGCAATAGTAATAATTAGAATATATATATATATATATACATAATTACAGTTTGACTACTATGAAGTTTTGCAAAGAACAGTGTTAGAACGATATCGAACTTAGCTCATGTATCTGTCATGTACGCTGCCACCACTTTCTGCTCGTTGAGGAAAAGTGGATTTGACGACGGCGATTTGTAGGTTGACGGAGCTCCTTGGTTGCTGGGTAACCGCTAACTCCTTCTTTGCATATGAAAGGGAAGTTACTTTAGCTTTAAGCCCATTGCATTAAAAAGAAACACTTAATATAGAGATAATAATATATGGAGAAGAGAAGTTCTTTTTTTTCTTTTCAATAAAGTATTTAATAACTAAAAAAATAAAGTAAAAAGAGGATTTTGAAGAATTACAAACTAAACGTAGTTTGAAAGAGAACTTAAAAATAAAAATACTTTCAATAGGTTAATCTAATTCAAAAAGGAGTACAAGTTAAAAATAACAAAAACGTTTAAGAGCAGTGTGTTAAGAGAGGATGAACTGGTAATGACGGGGGAAATCTGCGAATCGTACAAGGTCAGTTGCAAGTGAGCGATAGAAGAGCAGAGCCTGGGGGAGTAAAAGTGGATTTTTAGGAATAAACCAATCACATTTTCTTAAGTACTACATTACTAATTTGGCATGTTGCGAAGCCGCTAGCCGCTAGCTTCTATCATGTTTCTGTACAAAGACGATCAAGAAATGCTTTGCGATAAAAGTACGGTGAAGACTATTAGGAAGCTTGCCCAAATAGATTTAAAAAATAAGAAGCAAGAAATTAAGATACAATAATGGTTTAACATAAAAAATAAAGGTAATTATAATAATGATGGCAATAAAGAAAAACGCGAAATGAAAAATTGCTTAGCTAGGCGAAATGGATGCGAAAACGAGTTTGGCGTAGGCAGTCTACAGTAGAACAAAGTACAGGGTCATCGTTGAATGTTTTTCAAAATACAGACTAGCTGGCGGACAATAAACAAGTTAAAATCAGGAAGCAGTATTAATTTAGAGTGCAGTTCGCGGGCGTTTTGCATTTTTAGGATTTTCAATATCGTAATCAAGCAGTCTTTTGATCAAATCGTTATTAATGTTTGGGAGATTGGAATAAAAATTTTGAGAGAAAGGGAACAGACATTAATTATTGTTTCGAAAGAATTTGAAAAATCCATGCAGAATAACTAATAATTTATATTCCTTGTTTTGAGCGTTATGCATATCAGTGTACATGGAACGTAAGCCATCTTAGGAAAATAGTTGCGAAAATTATTTTAAGATATATATAATAATTGAAAACTTTCTGGATTATTAGAATCGTTAGGAGGGTTTTGCGGAGAATTGATTTTAGGAGGAGATGGAGAATTTTGTGAAGTGATGTCGCCAGAAACGGTATTTGCAAATGAGACGTTAGGAGAAACATTTCGAGTAGGATAAATATTTCTGTGATTAGCGGGATTTTGAGCGGGAATTTCAGGTTTTGGAAATTTAGAGCAGCTTCTCCAAGCTGCTAGATCACCTATCTGGCAGCAGTTGATGTATGCTGGATTTTCTAATCTCTCGGCAATAAGACATTCTTTTAGATTGTGGTCTTTTCCCCATTTGAAGCATCGAGGAGTACTGTAAAAAATTTCTGAGCTATGGTGAAACCGGTTACAATTATAGCATTGAAGTACTACGTTTTTGTAAAATATTCATTATAGATACTTTTAGTTGGACGATTTAGTGGTGGATCAGTTCCATTGCAAAACTTATTTTAGTGTTTACTATTTTTTATATAATAAATCTTTTATATGTATATAGATATATAGATATAATAGATATATAATAGATTTTTTACATAATAGGTTTTTCGTTGCTAATTTACTAGTTTCGATGCAGAATGCCAACCTGCTTAATTTTTTTAATGAGCTTCTCATTATCATGTTTTTGTGAGTATATACTATTCATTATTTTTAATCTTCTGTATGCCCTCAAGCAAAAGTTCAAATGTGTTTAAGTAGTTAAACGCAGAAAAACAGGTAGATAAAACATTGCAGTAAATCAACAGATATATGAAAAATAAGAAAATTTTTATAATATATTTCACCATGTAGTATTAATAGATTTTCTACAAGCAATTTAAAATTTCGATTGATGAAAATGTTTCAAAGAATAATGTTAGAACGGTGCCGAACTTAACTGATGTATCGAACATTTATATTTTTATCTACTTATGCAATAAAAGCAATTTTCTAGAAATGAGCTGTTACACTACAGAAATAAGGGCCTTATAAATAGTAAATGATTGAAAGGTTTCATTATAAGTATTTCTTTAGGTAGATGGTGGATCAGTTCCACTGCG
This sequence comes from Caerostris darwini, assembly GCA_021605075.1. NCBI lineage: Eukaryota > Metazoa > Arthropoda > Arachnida > Araneae > Araneidae > Caerostris > Caerostris darwini. The sequence goes on from BPLQ01001293.1 coordinate 4,087, forward strand.
AAACATTTTATAAGCCATTGAAAGAAATTTATATCTTTCAATTTTGAATATTTCAATTAATTGTAAAATATATAGAAGTTTTGAAGCAAATAAATTAATCGATACAACTTATTCAACGTGCTCTTTACAAATATAATCAGATTCTTTGGCAGTAACTTGCTACTAGACAGTTTGACATTATTGAGATATTTTGGTGGCGTTACCCTCCATTGATGGTTCCTTTGGAGGTACATGGTTTTCCCAGTAAATGAAGTGAAAGAAAAAGAAAAATAAAAATAAAATAGGGGGAATAAAACCAACATACGACAACGACGACGACGATTTGTAGGTTGACGGAGCTCCTTGGTATGGGTAACCGCTAACTCCTTCTTTGCATATGAGAGGGAAGTTACTTTAGCTTTAAGCCCATTGCATTAAAAATAAAACAATTAAAATAGAGATAATAATATATGGAGAGGAGAAGTTTTTTTTCTTCTTTTCAATAAAGTATTTAATAATTAATAATTATAATTTAATAATTAAAATAATAAAGTAAAAAGAGGATTTTGAAGAATTACAAACTGAACGTAGTTTGAAAGAGAACTTAAAAATAAAAATACTTTCAATAGGTTAATCTAATTCAAAAAGGAGTACAAGTTAAAAAATAAGAAAAACGTTTAAGAGCAGTTTGTTAAAACAGGATGAACTGATAATGACGGTGGAAATCTGCGAATCGTACAAAGTTAGTTGCAAGTGAACGATAGAAGAGCAGAGCCTGGGGGAGGGGAAACGAAAACGTTTCGACTACCAAGTCCTGTAAACAATATAGTCACTACGTTGCATTGTTAGATGGTTTGGAGCATATACAGTTGGCAAAGATTTGTAGCTTGTCAGCTTTATTGTTGGTAGAATTAATTTGATTGATTAAATTTGGAAGATTTTTGATATCAGTGAAAAGGGAAATAAATTCTTTCATTAATATAACAGCATTTTGGAATAAATTGAGATCTTCAATGCCAGGTAGTGAACTTGGTTGGTTTTGCTTTACAAAAGTTGAAGGAGGTACAGCTGCAGTTGCGTTTACGTTGTTTTTAAGCATGGAAGCAAAACTGATGTTTGGGGTAATTGTCTAGGAGGAATAACTTTGGAATAGACAGCCTGTCTGTTAGAGTTAGTATTTATCTTTGGAAATTTGGGGCAGCCCTTCCAAGCTGCTAAGTGTCCTGTAGCGTTGCAATTAATGCATTTTGGTACTTCAAGCTTCCCTTCAATTGGACACTCCTTATGGGAGTGTTCTTCACCACATTTAAGACACCTAGATTTAAATCCACAGTTATTAGCATTGTGATGGAAATTATTACATTTAAAACATTGGAGGGTCATTGGTCGTAAGTTAAATTTCTCAACTTTTGTAGTAAAGTATAGCAATCGTTCTAGTTTTAAAATTTCCATGCTTTTTTGTTCTCTAGCAAGGGTAATCTGCCAGATTGGTAGAGGCTGCTTGGTTTTAGATCTTTTTAACTGGGTTACCTTGTCAACAGAGTAGCCTAGATTAACTAACTCATCTTTGATTTCATTATCAAGAGTTTTAATGTAGAGGCCTTTGATAACGACCTTTAAAGGACGTTGATATTTAGGCGTTATCACAAAATTTTCGACGGAGTTTTCTGTTAGATATCTGGTTATAGCCCTGTGCTGATTTTCGTCGAAGGGAAACATCTTGATCATTTCACCCGCAATTTTGATGGTAACTTTACTTTCAAAAAATTTGTCAAATTCGGCAAGCATAGTTTTTAGATTTTCTGTTGGCTTGACCATAATGGGTGGCATTTTCTTAACTATAGGGGTGGTATCAGAGTCCTGCTCCTCCTGTTCGTCTACAATAAGTTTGTCAAACGAATTTTTGGTCTCAACTAAATGTTGAGGATTTTTAGCACAATTGACCTTAGCAATAAGCTTTTTGGAGGGCATAGTAAAACCGTCATTATCATGTTCATGATTATTAAGATGGGCATCATTGCGCTTAATTTGAGAGTTAAAGTTTATAATTTTATGTTTTTTACAAGATGACAATGGGCAAAGCTCAAGTTTGCTTACCTCCCTCATTGCAAGCTGGAGAGGATCATGGCGTTTCTTCAGATGTTTAAGGTCATCATCATCGATAGAATATCCAGTCAGCACTGCAGCATATGTATCGTAGAGATTCTGTGCAATGTCCTTCTTCTCGACCACAGTAGTTATGCGTGCACAGTGTTCTTCGTCAGATAATTTGGATTGCTTTTCGGGAAATTTAGGCGAGGCCAGCAGCTCCGAGGGTATTGATGCACTCGTAGTATCCATAAGTTCTGGATTACTCGCTCGTGGTGCACTTGCCCGAACGGTGTAGTCGATCGTCTCAGCACGCTCCATTCTCCCCCACCACTCATCCTCGGTGGTCTCCATCGCTCCTGGTCCAAAGTTGAATCCTTTCAGCATCCACAGGTAAGCAACCTAATCAGCATCGGATCCTATCCACCAAGATCGGTTTTAGCATCGGATCATCTGCAGTTTAACAAAGGAAACGGATATTGAGATTACTTTATTGGGATGATATTGAGATATATATACAAGCAAGAAGTATATTTACAAGCATATTATGTTGCTTTGAAAGAAAAAGTATGAAAAATAATGTGGAATTTTTCCATCTAATTTTCCTTCCAATAATCTTAAATTAAATTATTAAAATTATTAAAAATTAAAATTCCTTTTATAGCAATTAAAATTCCTCTTAAATAATATTTTCTCTCTTTTGATACAGATCTTTTTGAAACCGTTCCATTTGGTCACTTGACAATTTCGAATGCGATTGGTGGTCGAACTATAAGTGTCTCTTTGCTTCAATGGCAATGTTGCAGTCAGTAAATACTGGTTGCTACCTTCAAAAGTCTGCAGGTCGTTTATGTAATAGCACAGAAGTAATTAACTGCATAAATATTTAACATTGCAACAAAATACACTCATGTCCATAAATTAAGGATAATGAAGTTCAGGCAAAGAAAGAGACAGAAGCAAAACAAATTTGACTTATCTGTAAAGTCTATTTATTAAACAAAAGGTAAAGAGCAAAAAAGATGCGATATGTTTGACATAATTAATAAAAATTGCGATTTTTACTCCCTGGAGCAAATTTCAAAAAAGAATCTATTTACAAAAAACAGTATAACATGGTTAGTATGATGGCTAATATGGAGTATGTCTCCCGGACGATGCAATACAGGCCTTACAAGGCCTAGGCATGCTGAGTATCAAATTATCAATCTGATCTTGGGGAATATTACACCACTCATCAAGCAATGCCCTCCGAGGTTCCGGTTGACCGGTGGGAGGGGGTTGACGGGCTGCAATTCGTCGGCCAAGCATATCCCACACATGCTTTATTGGATTCAAGTCCGGTGAGTATGCTGGCCAATCCATACGGGTGATATCCTCCAATTGAAGGCATTCGTCTACAATGTTTGCACGGTGAGGACGGGCGTTGTCCTGGACTAAACCTGGACTCGTCGGAAAACATCACACCAGGTCGCTGTTGCGGTGTCCCCAATGCATGCTCTCTACTTCAGGTTAATCGCAGGCGACAGTGAGTTGCGGTAAGTGGAACACATCTGACAGGCCTACGAGCATATAGACCAATGTGCCCTAAGCGTCTGTACACGGTCTGCGTTGAAACTGTCGTACCGGTAGCTGAAGAGAGCTGACGAGACAGGTCTGATGCTGTGCTCCATCTGTTTCTTTTGGCAGTAACTGCTAAATACCGGTCCTCATTCGGCGTTGTAACTCGGGGGCGACCTGTGCTGTAACATCTACTCACATTACCATCATCTTGGTATCGTTGCCAAAGCCTGGAGATGACACTCTGGGCGATTCCAAGTTCCTCGGATACTTCCAGCTGGGTACGTCCACATTCCAGTCGTCCGATAGTTCTACCAAGTAAAAAATCATCCAAATGCTTCCTTTGTGCCATAACTATGCGTTTATTGCACTGAAAGGCTTTTAAAGCGCTTGTGAACAATTTTACTTCTTTGCCGCCATTTCTTATATACGTCCCTCTCTTACACTCTCGTCATTGTGACGTACTATCCGCGCCATCTGGTGGTTTCCTGTAATTTGCATATTCTTCTTTAAGAAGTGTGTGATAATTCTACAGGTGAAATTTTTATTTTAGAGTTCAATTTCTGTGTGATTCTAAATTATCCTTAATTTATGGACATGAGTGTAACAGAATTATAAGAAAAAGAAATAATAAGAAATTCAACAGAAAATCCTTTTTAGGCTTCTTTTTATTACATTTCACTTACAATATGTTTATAGCTTTTCTACAAGCAACTTAAAAGTCCGGCTGATAAACAGTGTTTCGTAGAACAGTGTTACAACGATGTTGAAATTAACTGATGCATTTAACATTTTTTTACCACTTTGTACTCATTAAGCAAAAGCAGTTTTACTAGAAATCAGCCACCAGGATGCCGCAATCCGCGCTTGACGAATGCTAAAATTCTGAAAGTAATTTTTTTATATGTTTTTGGTCACTTTGAGGTTAGTGATGGTTCAATTCCAGTGGCAAATATTTTGAAAAATTCAAAACTAAACAAAAGTATGGTAATCGATCCTAATTTGTTGAAATAAATTTATGTCTTTCAATTTTGAATGTTTTCTTCATTTGTAAAAATATAGAATTTATGCTACAAATTAATTGATTCTTTATTGTGTACTGGATTGCTAGTGGAGTCTGTAAACATTAAGGGGAGCCTAAAGGATTAATTGCAGAAAAAAAATTGATATTACACATACACGAAAAGAAAACACTTTCACCTTGCATAAAACTTCCAAATTCTAATTTTTAATACGCTTTTATTAGTTTCACTTGTTTGTTTGTAACTGACTCTTTGGGCTCGATTTTGCCCTACTTTAAGCGATAAGATTTAATTTAAACGTTGTAGATTTATCAAGAGCCGACGACAATATAATATTTTGATAAGTTTATTATCTCATCACGGTTAGAATCGCCAGGATTAGGGATTTTATTTTAACTTATGAAGAGCAATTTAACCCAAGTAGAATGAAAGTACCTAAGATATTCAAACCTACGTGGGACAGTGGTAGAACGGATAAAGCGCCTGACTACGGATCAGGAGATTCCATGTTCGAATCCTGGCTGGCTCGAAAAATCCGCAGTTAGCCTTTGTTTTACACACAATTAAATTATTGTAAGAACTATAGTTCCAGTCCTCCGTATCTTGGCCTCATTTAAATATTATAGTTTAAAAACACTAAAAAGCACGGTTTTAAAGTTAATCAAACTAAAAAATAATTGTTAATATAAGAATAAAATTAGTGACGAGAAAATGAATGTCATTGTTCTAAACGCGTGGGGTGCTCGATATCAATTGTTATAATTTTTCACTAGTTTCATTCCGAAATGCAGAGTTAGTTTTAAAATGTCATACAAAGCACCCCACACTTTTAGAACAGTGACATTACTGTTGACAGAACAGTGACTGTTAAATGTGAGTATGTATCATACATATAAGACTCCTTAGTGGTCTTTGATTTTCTTCTCTTTTTCGGACAGTTATATTACGACTCACACACAGACAGTTTGACATTATTGAGGTATTTTGGCAGAGTTCCTTTGGAGGTAGATGATAAGAGAAATGGCGGCTTGCTCAGTAAAAGAAAAAATAAAATATAGAATAAAATCAACACATACAGAAATGTCTGAATAAAATATTTATTTATTTAGTATGTTCAGAGAGGTGCGCGGACATTTATTATAGGTAGGTAGCGTTATGTCATAATCAGGTAAACTTTCAACTAAAGAATTTGGATTGTTAGGAGTGTTATTATAAAAATTTGTGGCTAATTTGTGAATAAAATTTTTAACGTAGTAATGTCCAAAGCAGATAAAATGTCATTATTTCGCATGACACATGGTGCATCAACTGCCATGCGCAAGACTTTGTTCTCCAAAATTTGGATCTCCTTCATTCTGGGGATCTCCTTGATTTGCAGGGGAATCCCCATATTTGACTAGCATATGTAATAATGGGACGTTTGTAGACCATATAAATAAGAATTTTAGTGTCTATGGTGGTGTGACTATTTCGTGCAATGTATATTACGGCTCATTATCATCATGTGTTTTATATATTGGTGATTAGTTTGATTCCGCGTATTCCTTCTATTAGTTAATTGTATACGTGAAAGTTGTCTTCCAGTTTAATTTAATTTTTTTTGTGACTAACTTTACCAGTATTTTGACTCGTATTTGTCTGGGTTGGAACTCATGTCCAAGAAAAAAAAGATATCCTGGAAATTAATACTATGTCGAGTAGCAGATTCTAATGGGGGCAATAAATCTCTTTAGCCTCTATCTTTGGCAGACAGGCTTCGATGTGTATCAATCGGGTAACAGTTATCGATCCTTAGTGGCTGAGGCACTTTGGTTTCAAACAATGAATCAATTCCGCCGTATCTTGTTAAGAGTGAAGCAAGAAAGAAAGTACCAGAAAGTTGTTCTTACCATATAGTTCGTGATTACTGCTATAGCAAAGATGTTTTTCTCTCTGTAAATTCTATGGTGAATAACACGATCTGACACCTCAGATGTATTATTATTAAAATCATTTTTTCATTTCATGTTTTCTGAAAAAAAATTGTCGCTTAGAAAGGCCTCAATTCCTCACAATTTGACCACTTCATATATAGACTTTATTAACTCTTTCAAAGTAAAACCAAATTTCTATGAACTTTCAAGGATATGAACTCAACAAAATTAAATTGTTGTTAAATAATTGATAATAATAAATAATAAATAATTGATAATAATAAATAATAAATAATTGATAATAATAAACAATAAATAATTGATAATAATAAATAATAAATACTTGATAATAATAAATAATAAATAATTGATTGTTAATATTGTAAGCTAGACTTTACACTTTTGTCTGAAGAATAATGCTTGATCGATATTCACGATGCATGATTCAAATGATCTGTTCCATTATTTATTGAGAGGATTCCTTCAAATTCATTTGTTCTTCATAGATATTCAAAGATTTAAGAAAGAAGAAAAGGAGAAGAAGGAATTAAAATATTCACAATGACAACTGTTTTGCCCGAAATGCCAGTGAATAAATTTTTCTGTTAAGAGTTTAAATTATGAAATTGAGTGCAGTTTTAATGTAAGTGTATTTATTGAATCAAAATAAATCTAGAAGTTAATTTTGTTGGTCAGTTTGAATTTAATTACGAAAAATAGCATTTATGTTCTACATACTTTTGAAAACAAAGAAGAACTGATACCACTCAACAGGAAACATGTTCTTAAGTGTAATATCCAGTTTTAATCCTGGTGTAATGAAGGCTTTCTTAGGCTTAAACTGATCGAAATTAAATGAATTTATGTATTGGAGAAAGGAAGATATATATCAGCTTCCATTAATGTTGCATATATGTATATAAATTATAATGTGACGTCGACATCTTATTGGCAGCAGATATTTGAAACTAGATATTTAATGAAAGTTTCATAAACATAGATTTAATAAAAGCTAATATAATATATATCATGATGTCAAATTCTTACTAGCTTAGTAATGAATTTTAATTTATGATTAATAAGTAGGGAATTATATCTGCTTTCATTAAATTAACAATCATTAAATCATAATTATACAATTTTTTATTATCCAACGTTTTAATTCTGCACATGTATATCATGTAATTTATAAGCATGTAATAAATAAACTGACTTTAACTAATTGTATTAACTTTATATTTGCTTTTTGTTATGTTCAATATTTTTCAATTATATGGATAGATTCGAAAGGAACTCCTATTTGATTTATTTATAATACATGATTATTATATTTAAAACTCTTGATTAATACTTTTGTATATGATTCCTAAATATATCATAAAAATGACAGACAGTTTGACATTATTGAGGCATTTTGGTAGAGTTAGCCTCCATATACCTCTATCTGGATGGTTCCTTTGGAGGTAAATGATAAGATATCATAAAAATGCTCGTATTTAAGTTAATAAATATACAAAAGTTTATGGATATTTGATTTCTTCGGAAAGCCCCCCCCCCAAAAAAAAAATCATGTCAATTTAACCTATGTTTTAATTTTATTAATTTATTTAAAATTTTATTTGAAAATACATATTATATATATATATACATATTGGTGATATATATATATATTATATATAAGGAATATATATAAAATTTATACGTCAATGTTTGTCTTTGAGAATTATTGTAGAAGTCAGAAGGATTTGATGTTGTTATCATAAATATTTTAATTTTAATTTCAATACGAATCAATGAAAAAAAAATGTTTCGTATATAGAAAAGCAAAAATAATTTTATAGTCGTTTTCTGTCTTTTTTTTTTTTTACATTACAAATTTTAATCTTAAAAACTGAATATAAAATGATTAATAAATATAAAGAAAATGAATTGTGAAAGAATGTCCGATTATTAATTTTACTGAAAGCTCATTAGACAAGGCATTTACTTAAAAACATTTAACTGATATTTACTGAGAGACATTTAACTATAATATCGAACTTTCAGTCAAATTCATTTTAAACTTAATTTAGTATCTCGTTAAGGATAAAAAAAAAATTCATTATAAAAAAATCGGAAAATAAATATTTTTATTCATAAATATAAAATTACTTTTTTATTAAATTGCTCTGCAGATTATTTTCGCAGCTATTTAGTAAAAAAATAAGTTTATTGCATTCTGATGAAAATTTTATGTTTTCCTTTTTTCAATTCCTTCTATTAGCTCACACTCTCCCTATATATATTGTTCAAATTTTCAATCGTTAATAAAATACTTTTTATTCATCCGCTCAAGTTCAAATACATTTTTTTGAACTTGTAGTGGATGACACTTGATGTTAATACAGTTTTTTCAAATATTAATTCAGTAATTAAATTTAATTAATTAATTTTAGTTTTTTTTTAGATTTAAGTCACATAGATGGTGCCAGATAAAATTTAAAAAAAATGAATGAAAATTATTTATAAAGGACTTTCTGCATTACAGCGAAAAACAAGTAGGAATTGATACTTGTTTAGTAAATAGTTTCACATTATACTTCTTTTTTTAGGGTTAATAATGAAAATTAAAGTAACATTTAAACTTGTATTCAAGGATCTACATAATTCGAAAAAATAATTATTGAATTAAAGGTAGAAATTACACTATTTTTTTTTAAATATTGTAATAAGAATCACATATTTTTAAGTAATGTTCAGTACTGTAATGCAATGTTTTTTGAATATTGTTATTAAAATTTACCTGGTATTTATAACAGTACTCTTATTTGAATTCAATTCACGATTATTTTAATAATGCTTTAAAATGTTAAATAAATATTTTATAAATACTTTAAAAACTTTCATCTCCTTTCTTTTCTCAACAATTTTTTACTTAAAAATCTTTCGGAAAAAAATTTATTTGAACTTAGTAAAATTTGTAAAATAATATAAAATTTTATGTTAAAAAATGACTTAAGAAAACAGAATTGTTTCCTAAACCATGGACATCTGCCAAAGTGATTCTATGTTAAAGGGAAAAACTAATATTTTGCATAAGCTGAGACACAAAAGAAAAGGAAAAAAAATTATGAAGCAAATACTGTTTTTTTTTTTCACAAAAAACTTTACACTTCAAATTATGCTTCAAAAAAATATTCTCCCTAGTTTTTTTAGTTTTTTTCTGGGGGAGAAATTGCAAGTTTTCTAACAGCAAAAATAAATTTATATCTTGCGAAAATGTTTGTTAGAGGAACATCAAAGAGGGGGGAGGAGAGGGAAAAGAAAAAAGTTTTAAAAAAATGAGAGATAGACATGATTGTCGATGTTTGTCAGATAAAATGCGGCGAATACTTGTAAAATTGCCTCTTAAAAGACAGAAAAAACTCGCGTTGTATTGCCATGAAAAGAATATGTGATATAGTTAATGTAATATCGCCATCAATCATGAAGCCTAAAATAAATGTTTCTCAAATATTTCGAATTTTTAAATCATATTTGTTTAATAGATTTAAAGAAGTTCTTTTGTTATATGTTCACGTGATACTGATAGTGGAAATAACTGTTTTATACTAAAATTAAAATTTTTAGCTTTATAACTAATTTTAATTTAAAAAAGTAGTATTTGCTTCTCTTTAAACTACGAAAGAAAACTTTTAAACTTTTCTACTTCTCTACATTTTAAGATAGTTAAACTATTCACTGAATAACTCAAAAATTAATTTTCATTGGTTGATAAATTGTATCAATTAAATAAAATATAAATTGGTAATAAAATGATACCTGGGAAATATTCTTATTAAATAAATTATTTTGTGATTCAATCTTTAAAAAGATAAAAGTTTTAAATTTGAATATTTTGCACATGTTCTATCCATTAATAACTAAAATAATGTATATCTTTAGAAAACGCCACTAATTTAGACAAAACTGAACAATGTACGGACAACAAGAAATAAACGAGTTATTATAATTTTTGAATTGATTCTAATAAAGTGTGAAGATTATTCGAAATAATTTTTGAACCATACAGTAGAGATATAATTTGCTTCAATGAATACAGGTATATGACGTATGATGATCATATACACATATATATATATATGATTGGATACGATTTCAGATAAGAACTCTTTCATTAATTCAATAATATTTAAAAAAAGATATTTAGAAACATAAAATAAGTGTTATCATAATTTTGTACAATTTGCAAAATTGTAAAATCTTTAATTCGAACCTATACAAAATATTTATACCATACCAAATATTTCTGGAAACATACTATATTTGCAAAATTAATTACAAATAATTTTCTCAAGATATTTGCAATTTCAGGTTTATTTGTATAATGTGATGTTTTTAAAGTCGAATTTTTGTCTGGGGAAGAAATATGTTAAATATATGCTATAGGAATTATGTTTAAGGGAATATGTATTTAATGTAAATTTCCTGTGACAAAATTTTATCTTTTTTAAATTACTTTTTTTTAAATTCCTCTATAGGTACTTCTTCTTATTGTTGTTTCTTGTTTTAAATAAATATTTGTATTTATCCGATGAACCTGAAGAAAACTCAATTAACTATATTTTAGCGTAAATTTTTAGAAACTTACTTTATAAAATTTTCAACAATTTAAATTTTGATTTAGCTAGAGATTATTTGATTGATTTAATTGTTAGCAAAATGTGCTTACAGAAATCAGCAATCGAAACTTACCCGTCTATTAAATAATATATATAGATATAAAATATTTATTTTGAAAAAATTTTGAAATAGAATACAGGTATATGACGTACCAATGTATTCATCTTTTTTGAAGACAAAAAAATTCTAAATTTTAAAACTGCCAATAGGGTAAACTATCAATTTGTTAAAATACTTTGATACCAAAGTTTCAGAAATACTCAAAAAACTTTGAACTGTAACATTAAACAAGAACTAGAAATAGCGACCGAAATTCTTCAAATGGAATTCCGTAACTCATTCCGATATTCCTATCGCGATTAAAATGTATCTGCTGCAATTCTAATATGAGCTAACAGCATAAAAATAAAACATTAAAACCCATCAGAAGTCGATTAAAAAAAATTGAAGTCTAGGACAGAGTCACAGCTGAAATTATTTATTTTAACTAATCACGATTCAGATTATACACTGAAGTGACAAAAGTCATGGGATACCTCTTAATATCGTGTCGGCCCTCCTTTCGCCCGGCGAAGTGCAGCAACTCGACGTGGCAT
>BPLQ01001293.1:25906-80412 GCA_021605075.1 Caerostris darwini
TGCCCACGAGAGTCGCTGCAAGCGATGTCGTTCTGTCAGTAAAGGCATTCGAGTCGGTCTTCTGCTGGAATAGCCCAAGAAAGCCAAATTTCTCCGCACAGTTCTAACAGACAAGTCCCTTGTACGTCCCACATTGATTTCTGCGGTTATTTGACGCAGTGTTGCTTGTCTGTTAGAATTTACGACTCTTTGGAGACGTCGCCGGTCTGGGTCGTTAAGTGATGGCGGTCGACCACTATTGGGTGGTGGTTACATTATTTGGTATATTGGTGGTGGTATATTTGGTGGTGGTATTACATGGTGGGATATTATGCCTGAAATTTCATACTCTCGGCACACTCTTGACACAGTGGATCGGGGAATGTTGAATTCCCTAACGATTTCCGAAATGGCATGACCCATGCGTCTATCTCCAACTAACATTCCGCGTTCAAAGTCTGTTAACTCTGGTCGTGCGGTCATCATCACGTCAAAACCTCTTCACATGAATAACTTGAATAGAAAGGAAAGCTCCGCGAAAGCACTGCGCATTTATACCGGTTCTACGCGATGCTACTGCTATCTGAAAATTTGCATATTGCTATCCTATGACTTTTGTCACTTCAGTGTATAATAATAATGTTTCTAATCAATCCAATTCTATCTAATATTATAATAGAATAATAATGGAATAACACTCTTTAATAAATATTCCAATATTTTATTTCTATAAATACACACATATATGATGGCCTTATAAGCTTATACATTACATGTGCGAAAAACTTAAATAAACAAATAATTAGCATGGGAAATGCAACATAAGCTCATTTTTATTGCTCAGGTTTATATTGCACTTCAATTTACATTTAATTTTCAAATAAGTTGAAACTTTTGAATATAGATTTCAATTTCCCGCGCATATAGGTAACTAGTAAGAATGGTTCCTTTCAACTTTGAGTTGTATGCATGTTTAGTGATGCTTATCTTGTTTGTGATGATCCTATAAGCTAACGCTTTTTAAATTGTAATAGGACAATGAGCGATGTAATAAAAGGGTAACGAAAATAATTCAAACAGTATTCATTTTGGTAACTATGTTCGTTCAATTATTTTTTGGAATGATATTTATCTGTGTGACTACATACCTGCAAACATTTTCGTGGACGGCCTTTTAATAAACTGTCATATAGTTGAAGGTATTCTACGACCTTAAAACGATGTTGCCAAGAATTTCGAACTCTTTCCTTGAAGCCCTACCTTCAATATATTTTTGTAAACCGAATTTAGTTAAAGCATTAAGATACCATTTATTAGTCACATCTTTATCTACATTAAGTTATGAATCAAGTTACCTCTAAAGTGAATTATATTTGTACACTTCTCACTCTTAGTACAATCCTGTGCCTTAATAAATAACACGTTTTATACTTTTATAACATGTTCGTCCATGATGACAATTTACATATTCATATACATTTTTCCAAATTCGTCAGCGTTTTTTACTTAACGATCAGAATTTGTAATTTATATTTTTCTTTTGTAAAAATCTTTGTTTCATACTGTTTCCCAAGAATAATAATTTATTCAAATATAGCATAATTTCTTTGCATTAAGCTTTGATTTATTTGTTTGTTACTTGTTTTATGTAAAAACAAAATACATTCAAAGTTAATTTAATCGTCCACTTTTCATTTGTTTTTTTTCTTGGGGCTTAAATCTTAAGCAGATAAGATGACGAAAATTAATTAATTTGTAATGTTGTTGTAACTAATGGAAAAAAGATAAAGAAGATAAAACCAAAATATTTGAGAGAAAAAGGATTAATTCTAAAAAAACAAACAATTTTCTCTTCACATTGTCAAATCGGAAGTGTTATATTTTTTGGAGAAAACCCATTTTAACATTCTTTTGAAAAGAGACTCGAATGTTTTATTCATATTCGTTCATTTAAATTTCCCAAATGAAAAATGAACCAGACAATTTGATTAAAAAATATGTTGTTTTTATTCGAAACCAAGGCAATTGTGCCTAATTACCTTTAAAAATGTTTTTAAAGGGAAATATTTATTTTCCTTTTATGTTAATTACAATAAAGAAAAGATAAAGAAGTAACCTTAATGAAAAGTTAAGCGTTATTATCGTTAAAAAACTTCTTTCGAATTACTTAAAAAAAATTTCCAATTTTATATTGTTTGGATTTTATTTTTTAAGAATGTGATGTAGCAAAACAATAGGATAAAATAAAATTTTTTATTTATTGATTTTTCGATTGATAAAATCTTTTATGAAATAAATTAAATTTAACAAATAAGTTAATATATTTTAATATAATATATATTGTATGAGAAATACATACAATTTTATTTCTCATCGGATATAATTCTTATTAATGCAATTTTGCTTATTACAAAATATTACATACATTTCTTTAATAATAAGATAATAATCTGAAGCTTAAAATATTCAATTCATGTAAAGATTCTTTTATTTCTGACAAAAAAAAATGATTTATAACATATTTAGATATAAAATAGAATAGAATTGTTAATATTCCTTATTCCTATATATTTAAGCTGATTACATATTTTATTTTTTATATCTCCTAGCTTTGAATGTAATATCATATATCAGACATAAAACTATCAAGATTTTATTAAATATAGAATTTTTTGCATTAACATTTGATACTATATTTTGACTATAAATTACTTATGATACTTTTTTGGATTGAAAAATTATATAATATAGTATTTCTTAAATCAAATCAATTGCTTATCTGGAATACAGAAAACTAGTTTCATGTTTCATTTTTATGTATTATTTATATACAAATATCAGCAAAATATTTTTTTCCATCAGATAGTTGAAGTCGACGAATTTAAAAACAGTTTAGTCATACATCAAATGATACCTGATAATAAAATGAAATAACATACTAAAAATTGCTTTATTGTCCTAGAAACAGATGAAGTAAAAGCTTTCCTATAAATATTCTTGCCGCATCAAACACCAAATTCTGTAACCCAAGTCACCAGAAAATATGAATTTAAAAATTTTTCTAGTGGTTAGGTATAATAAAAAAATAAACACCAATAAAAAAAGAGTTATTATGTATTATTCGTCCTTCCTCAATATATCTTCATAAAAATTTTGCTACACTACACCCCTTGTATATAAGTAAAGATATATTATATAGAAAAAAAATGTAAACAACTGCAAACAGACAGTAGTTTTATAGTGAAAATCGTTAATAAGAAATCATTTCAACTAAGCAGTGATTACGAAATAATGAAATATATCAAAAGATTAAATACTGTGATTTGTACATAAAAAAATAACAATAATTACATTAGAAATGAAGAATATTATTTATTTGCATATCATTTTTATAACATTCCGAGCATCGAATTATGTGAATTTAAGTTTTGAAATTTTATCACTAGTCTGTATCTTTATCCTTTCGAAAATACTTTTACAGTTCAGACGTTCCAAAAGTTTTTTTAAGCACCAGACCGTAAGTAAAGTGGCAACATAAAATATTCCAGAAAATAACAGACATAATCTTAATGCTGGACATCAGTCTTCATTCAAGGAAGATGTCTAAATTTTTAAAACATTCTGCATCTACAAATTCACTTACGAAAGGAATGGATGCTTTTTAAATTCCTGTCTTCTGGTTCGCTTATTGCGGAAGATAAATTTCTGTAACAAATCTTAATGTCCAAGAAATATTATTTATGCACAAATGTCTTTGGAAAAACATACACAAATTCTTTAGTAGAAAGCCCTATTATGAGAAGGCAGCCATATTAGAATATTGTACAGACTATTCTAAAGGGCTTCATGCATATGCATGAAATAATTTCAACAATATGATATTACTATTCCCCTAAGAGCTATATATATTTCTTTTAGAAAATAACGATGTTCTATCGTCTACATTCTCCGAAAAACTTCATTACTGAGATAACTGAAAATGTAAAAAAAAAATAATAATAAACTTAATATACTTTTTAAATTTAAATTTATGAATGAAAAAAGACAGAATAAGATACACTATATATATATAAATATTTGTAATTGTATAATTATCCATATTTCATTTTCTATATTTATATATTATACCTTTTTTATTTTGTTAGTAACTATTGATGTTTGTCCATATGCAGCTAAAATGCAATAAATGGTTGTTGCATAACTTGAGTCTATTATAATTAACATATATCCCTCTTTCGCAATGGCGTTAGATTAAAACTAATTTAAAAATTCGTTAATTTAAAAAAAATATATCAATAACGGATTGGATAAATATTACTTGAATAAATATAATTTATAAATTTAAATTAATTAACATATTTTTCAATAAAATATTGCCTAATTTTGTGTTTGATTTATACTGATAGCAGTATGCACCTTGTATAAAACATTTTCATTTATATAATTTCATTTCCATTTAAAAATCTAGAATTTAAATTTAAATAAGATCTTTAAACTTTAAAATTGGATTTGAGTTTCATAAATAACTAAAATTGAACAAAAGGCAATTAACAAAAATTTATTATTTAATTCAGAGCTTAAACTTACATTTTTGTTGTCTTAAAGTTAGAATCTATACTATAATTTAAATTAGATTTTTTTTGTATTGAAATTGGTTTCACTACTGATTATTATTGTTTTCTATGTGTTATTTAATGAATAATTTATAATTAAACAAATGTAGGAAATCATATATTCTTGTATTATATTTTTATTGAATATTTTCATTAATAATGTTTCAAAAATAGTTGTTTCCAAGTTTTTAAAAGGTGTTTATTTCATTTGATTTTTATATTTGCAACAAAAATAAAACAAAATTCTGACATTTTTGTAAAATTTAATTCAATAAACGTTTTACCTGAAAGTCACATGAACATTTTCTCTTCTTTGTCCATGAATTGACATTAATTTACCAACCAAATACACGTTTTCTAGTTATTGTCCAATTCAAATAAATGATAAAAAAAAAGACTAAAATTTGACCTAAGCTTCCTTTGTAGCTTTTATAAAGAACTCCAACCAACCTGCTGTGTTCATGTATTTCATGGATTTATTTTAACCTTCTTGTTCGAGTTCAATATTTCAAACAGAAGCATTAAGAACAACAGATAATTCATTCCGAAATTCCCTGAGGATGAAACTGTCAATTCTATTTATTTTACAGGCTGGTCTCATGATTATATTTTCTTTTTCATTGGAAGTAAAAAGAAGACAGTTTATTCTTTTTTGTATTGACATTTCTGCATAGGTACATAGTTCAACTCGCTCTACCGAGTCGCTATACTAGGGTTTCGTCTCTGATTCAGTGGTACCAAGAAAGTGCTGACATAGTACGTATTTTTCAACAACAATTCTTATCATTTTATCAAAAACCGTTACAATCTTCTAAAAAAGAAATATCGGCAGCTTTCATATAACTTTCTCTATTCCATTGTATTTATTTATCATTCCATAATGAAATTCATAGTAGGATATTGCTTGATATAAAAAAAAATTGCTTTTCAAAATAAAAATATATTTGATATTGAAGTTATAAAATCATGTTTAAATATTTATTAATCTTCAGATTCTTATTTAAACTTGTCTAACAGTATGTTTTTTATCAAAGTGTGTCTTGTTTCTTTTTTTCATATCAATATAAAAATAATAAAGGCATGTTTCTTTCAATAATTTTATTATAAGAATGTACGTTTATTGCAAACATGTAAATAAAAACGAATTAACAATGTCGACAATGTAAACAATATATATTCCTCGAACGTAGATAAAAAAATTAAAATTTATGCTACAAAGAAAATTTTAAAAAATAATTTGTAATCTAAATTACTATTATTTTAAATTTCCTTTACTCAATACTAAAATATAAATAGATTAACTGGGTTAAATGAAGTAACATCTGATTGGCAGAATAAAATAATTAATATATTTTTTAAATGGTAGCATTACAATTATCGGTACAAAATTATTATTGCTTTAAAAAGTAGAACACGTGAAAATAATAATGACAATTTTATTATATATATGCAACTTCAGAATATTATGCATGTTAAAATTAAAACAATAAACATCATAATATATCAACTTTTAATTAGACTTAGTTATATAAATAAATCATTGCATCTATTAAAAAACATTTTTATTTTTAATCGTAATCCAGTAGTTAAAATTATAAAAGAAAATAAACATGATTAAAGACATGTTTCTTTCACTATTTTATTTTATTTTATTATCATTGTTTAGAATGAAATGCTAAAAAAAAAATAATTAAATAAGATAAAAAATGTAATTCTTTTAAATATTAGAAAAGTGCAGTATGTATTACAATTTTTCTGAATTTATTTTATTTAATTGAATTTTATTGCCATTTTGAATTAATTTTTTAAAAAAAAGCATATTATTATTGAAACCAAAAAGGAATTCCTATTTAAATTTATTTGAGAAGATTATAGTATTTGCCAAATACCTTCTTCCCCATTAATCCAGACTCAAATTTCATATCATTCCGAAACATATCACTTAATGGTTTCTCAATTTTGGAATACTTTGAGAGAAATTCTTTAAAATATCCTGTGAAACCTAGGAAGCATTGCATTTGTTTAACGTTCTTAGGACGATGGGAATTTTGAATAACAATTCAATTACATTTGAAGAGGTGTAAATTGAACCCTCTCCAATCAGATAACCACAAAAATTGAATTTCTCTTTAAGAAATTTAGAATTAGACATTTTTTCAATAGACTAGACATTTTTAGAATAGACATTTTTTGAAATTAATTTCCAATCCATATTCTGAAGCTACTTTGAAAACTCGTTTATATTTTTTCAAATCTTTTGTTTCATCCCTGGAAAATAATGATAAAATCACCCATGCATATTACAACTGCATTGTCCCTTATTAAATCTCTAAAAGCATTGTAAACAAATCATAAAAATGCTCTAAGACATGTAGACAAATGAAACGAAGTCTTTAAAAATTCAAATAAACCTGCATGACAAATGAATGCTAAATATTTCATGCATTTTTCTTCAACCGGTATATGGAAAATCCCATTCATCTAAATTCGAAAAAACTTTATTCTTCTCTAAATGATCTAATATCTCCTCTACTTGAGCCATAGAAAAATATTCTTAATGAAATCTTAATCTAGATAACCTTAATCTAGCTCTTATGCTTACAATATTGGGGCCTTATATTCAAAACAAGAAATTTAATTGCAAGTGGTCTTTTTATCAACATTTTTTTATTCCAAAAACGACAATCTTCTAGATCGCTGCAAGACTGGAATAGCATCTTTTAATACAACATTAAAACGTAAATCAGACTATTTAGGTTGTTTAATTGACTTATAACTCTTCTATTAATTGAAAAACCTGATTCTGCAAAAAGTATCACTGATATGCCTAATATCGAATGAGGTGCTGTCATGTACTGTTGAAAAAATAAAATTGTACTATTAATTTCATATGCGGAACAAATGTTTTATTTATCAACTCTAGTTGGATATTTTACTAGATCATTACCAACTAGAACTATCAAACAATTTGCCTGAAAAATAGCATCCATTTCTAAGTGCTAGCTAAGCTAAGTTTTCTAGCTAAGTACTGCCTCAAGGTCAATGGGTTCGCAGTTATTCAATGCGAAAGTAAAAGTTACTGTCTCAGCAAATACTTCTTTGTGATTTATTCAACTACAAGACGCTGTTTTTTGTGAGAAAAAAGATTTATTTATAATAATAAGTTCGTTTCCTGTATCTGTGAAGATTTATTTTTTCTCGTTTGCAAGAACATCTATAAATTCTAATTTATTCTGCGATATGTTTATGTGCATAGTGCCGTAGTTACCTGCCTCACTATCTTTTTTAATCATTTCGTAACGTTTTGGACAATTTCCAGCAAAATGAAAGGTTTTATTTATTATTATTTTTTTTTGATCCGCATAAATAACAAATTCATTTCTGTTTGTGGATTTTAACTTCTCCGTCGGAATGACTTACTTAAATTTTTTTTTTGTTAAGTCTGGATTATCGTTTCATTATGATGCGATCTCACTTCGTTTCGGATAGTGATTTACAGCATAATGGAAAAAATAAATTATACTTTCTTAATAATTAATGTGGAATAAGACATGTGCTTTCGCAAACACCAATGAACTCATTCGTTTTGAAGTCTAATGTTTCATACAATTTATCAGCAATATTTAAATAGCATAATTTTTTATTATCCTTATATCCTTTACTTAACAATTACATTCAAATGACGCTGTTAATCGCGATGCAAATTGAATATGAGCATTATTGGGTAATTGTTGAGCATTTTTGAAATTGTTCAAACATTCCCTCAGCGGTGATTGAAATTTAGCTAAAAACTTCTCTTTTAGTTCTCCTTTTATTCCTCCACTATCAGATACATTAAAACATTACTAGCTTTACCCGATAGCAAGTTAATTAATATCACAACTTGGATAGTAATACTATCGGAATTTGTTTGGTAGCAAATGCTTTTTTCTAATGAAGTAAAAACAAATGCAATGCTTCTGGTTTGTCAGAAACAGCAATAATAAGGGTTTTAACGCTATTTACTAGATTCTCAACACAAAACGTCGCATTTGTTCGTCCATCAGGCAATGATAGTTTATTTGACTCAATCTCCTTCTTGAATCAAGCTAATTTCGTTTTTCCAATCTCTAGTACACAGAGTTCCTTAAAGTTTTAGTTGCCCCATCATCCATGATTTAAAGGATATCCTGAACAAACCCTTGAATCTTTCGAAATACATATGAATTTTCAATTATGTTCTTAGTGTCAACAAATTTCGTACTTTCAGGCGCAGTGTCACCTATTCCTGCTGCGACTAATTTTAAATATGACTTCTTTATATTACTTAAAATACACATGTAAAAAATGGTAAAACTTTTTTACACTACCTTAAAGAAATAATACTTGTTGAATTGAAGTTAATAGCTTTTGCTTTGTGGTAGATGATGAAAAGATGGTTCCAAGGTTCCACATAAACATATTATTATTATTATTTATGATAATTAATATGCCGTCCGCATAATACAGACAATGATGATGAATTTTAGCTAGTGAAGTTCTATACAAATTTGGATAATTCATTGATGATTTCAAGCAGTAACTTGAAGCATTACCTTACTGTCGCTTAACGTTATCAGCTTGCATTCGAATGGGATGTATTTCCAGCCAGGTTGCCTGAAACAGCTCACTCACTCACCTCACTTACTCACTCGCTGAATCACTCACTCACACGCTCACTTACTCACTTACTCACTCACTCACAGAGATTTTTTTTACTTTCCTAAATATTCATATTTTGTTTAGAATAGTTAATGATATAGTCTTACTTTTTAACGAATCATGGCTTTAAAAACTATTTTATCCCTTTTTTATGCATAAGGTCTTAAAAAAAAAAAAAAAAATTCTTTTTAATTAAAAATATCTGCTATTTTATTATTCTTCCAGTGTAAAAAATTAATTTTTTTACTAATTTAAAAATATTACATTTCATTTTTGGTATGTCAATAATTAAGACATTTTTTTATCTAGTAGTAATTCGTTAAAAGTAATTTCCATCAATTTCTGAAATTAAAATATCTTGGTTTTATTATGTATTTTTTAATTATTCTTTTAGTCAAATAAATTCTACTATCATCTTGTATGGAATTATTAAAAGTGGTAAAAAAAAAATCATCTCGAATGGAAGTTTCATTGTACTAGTTATAAACTGTTTGCAAATTTGTTTCTGGAATTTTAATTCATATTTACTGCGTAAAATAATATAAATAATATATATACCTTATAAATAAGAAATCGAAAATTTTTTCTTTGAGATTTTTTCTATTTGGGCAAATTTAAACAAAATAAAATACATTGTAATAAATTGACTCCACTTGTAATTCCCATTCTTCAACGATGAAAATTTTAAAATGAAATCTTTTCATGAATATTAACTATAACATGTCAACATACTTTTCTGGATAAATAGAATGTGAGAGTATATCAATGTTCAAAAACCTAATAAATTTATGAAGAAATGGATCATAATACTGCAAGAAAGGGAGTTTTGCACTTTAAGGTTCCGCTTGTTTATTGGGCTATTTTTTTCCTTTGCCAATGGATTTCTTCAAGTCCCCTCCTAAACAAAAACTAGTAATATAAAAAAAAATTAAGTCAATTCCTACTTTTTTTCACTCTATTGCAGAAAATTCATTTACAAATAAAGTTGAAATTTTTCTCTTACATCTGGCGCCATCTATTATTAGGTACGCAACTTAAATCTAAAAAAAAAAAAACTAAAACTAAAATGAATTAAATTTAATTAATGAATTAATGTTTGAAAAAACTGTATTAACATCAAGTGTCATCCACTACAAGTTTCAAAAAATGTATTTAAACTTGAGTGTATGAATAAAAATATTTTATTAACGAATGAAAATTTGAACATGAAATATATAGGGAGAGTGTGAACTTATAGTAGGAATTTGATAATAAAAATGGCAGTTTCGATTCTAAAATACTGCGGTTTGACGATTCCCTTTATCACAGAAAAGAGACTTGGCGAAATCGGAACACTGAAGATCAGAATTCCTTCAAGATATATTAAATTCAATAGCGACAGGAACATAGCAAGTTTTTTCAACTTCTGAAGGAGCAATTGTTAAAATAATACAAGGCGCACTACCAAATTCGTAAAAGAAATATGTCAAATAATTGATAAATTATAATTAACTTATACAGACACAAACTAATCCGTAAGGCATTCTTTTAAGGTTATCGAAACAGTTTATATTTTAAAAGCCAAATAATTCAAATTGAACTACAGACCACGTGATTGATATTGGTGAATATCAATGACTTGAAATCATTTTAGCAACACAAAGCTCAAGTCAGTTTTAAAATATACATAAATAAAATCAATTGAAAATCATTGCTTATTTTAAATAAAAGTTTTTGAAATGGAAGTTTCTCGCGTTGCCAGATGAGATTAATCTGTTTTGAATAATAATTTACACTCTAACACATTTTATATTTTATATCTTCGCTTTGTTTTTGAAGCCACGGACCTCTAGCCAGGACAATATTTGTTCACACATGATTAAAATATACATTGAATTAATTTTGAGTCTTAAAATTGAGTGAATCGGATTTCAAATATTTAACAACTGAAATATATATATATATATATATATATATATATATATATATACGGTATAAATGACCCTAAAACATAAAAAAAAAACCCATAAAAATGAAATGGAGAGTTTTAGAAAAAATCGTCGTATATTAAAAGCTAATGGAAAATCACTTTAGCAAATAAACATTGCTTAGTTATAAAATAATTACAGTATCAATATGAAACTTTACCCTATTAAGTGCTGTACAAAAATGAAATAGTTGATTAAATAATATTAAAATCCCTTATGGTACACAAATTTAGATCAACTTTATATCAGATATTTATTTCAAATGCCTTTTTTTTTTCGTTATATTAAACCTGTATTTTATAATTTTCTTTATTACTTTAATGTAAAAAAAATACAACAAATACTGTGTAAATTAAAAAAAAATATATTTTTAAACTTTCAAATAAATAACTATTAATCTAATGATACTTTAAAACAGGAAATAATTTTGAGATATAAAAGATATGATTTGATAGAAACCGTATGATTTGATGAATTATCTTAGATTTTGATTTTAAATATATATGCTCTTCAAGAATTTCGCAGAATAGTCTAATTTCTAGTTTAATCAATTTAAATTATTAAACATTAATTAATATAGTAATTACAAAACTAATGATTAAAATATTATATCAAATATTTAAAGGGAGGAGGGGGAAATGTAGGAAATAATCTATTAGGCTTTCTTTGATTTTAGCAATAAATATTGAATTTTTGTATTTTATTTTCTGATGAGTTTTTAATGTACCATTTAATTAATCACATATTTTATTTACCATCAGGTTCATGAAAATAAATATAATAACCATATTCCAATAATTTATTATTTTATTATCTTCAAAAAATACGATGGAAAAATATTTTCTGCGTTGGGTCACAAATTCACTAATTTTTTTATTGCATATGTATTAAAACAATAGGCATGATAATAAATTAATTATTACTTCACATAATCACGATTTTAAATATCTATATTTTTATATAAATTTTTTCATTAAGTTAGAAAATTAAGGATTGAATTGAAACGGTTCAAATTACATTACAAAATAGTTTTAATCGGTCAACAACTACAAATTCAATCGCTTAAAGGAAATAAACGAAATACTTGTTGGTTTACTATGCATTAATTTTATAAAATTATTAGTAGTATTAGGGATTTAATCTTAATTTTAGTTCTGAATATCCTTCTAAATGTGATCTTTATTAATCCTATAGTAAAATAAAAATAATATGCAGTGAAATTCGATTTAAGGATTTTTCACTTGAAGAATTTCTCTGAATTAATGAAAATTATTAAAATAATTATTAAGAAAATACTTTATAATGGGCTTTTATAGATTATCTGTATAAATATTTTCTGAAATTATTAATTTTTTTTGTTATTTAATGGTATTATTGCTTTAAAATCAGCTACATAAAATGTATTTTAATACAATTTGTAGTAAAAATCGTCGAAAGATGCAATCACAAAAATTTGTTCCCTTCGTCATCGTCATGTATTTATTTGATTTATAGCTATATTTACATTAAAAATAACAATATAATTACAATCGTCATTTGTTCAAACATTTCATTTTTATTTTTATATTGTGTTCAGTATTATACGAATTATAAAATATTAAAAATAAAATTAAACCCGCAATAAATTCTCTGTTTCACAATGAATAAATGTATCCTGCGAAAATGCGTACTCAATACTAAAATGTTTTTTTTATCTTTTATGTGACTTGAATAATAAAACTTTACCTCTTGACTTTGAATTATAAAATATAATTTTGTTTCAAATGTAAATCAACAGCAGGAACAAAATTCAATATATATGGACATTTCCCAAAGAGAGATGTAGCATAAATGAGAAATATTTCATTCCTTATATTACTGCAATTATTACGTTTAGTATTTCAACACTCTTGCGAAAATGTGAATCGGCATTCACTTCCCTTTTATTGCTTTTCTAGAGCTTAATACATTCAACACATAGGATTTCAGTGAATTATTCAGAAATGGTCTTTTTTTTTGTTTGAATTATTGAAATGAAAAACTGTGTTGATGTAGCAGTTGTTTTAAAATGCAGTGATTTGTATTGCTTTGAGATAAAAAAAATATTCTTTATTGGAACTGTTGCGGTAGAGAAGTTACATTCAGGAACTTTTTTATTAATATTTTAATATATGTCACCGTATGAAATAAAATATAAATACTACAAACAAGAATGTTATCGATAATTAAATATTAGGGAATTAATAATTTATACTCTTCACATATTTCGTTTAAATAATTTATGATGATATTTTAGATGATGAACATTTAACAAACAACTAAAATAAAGTTAAACTATTATATAATGAAATATTTAACATCCCTGATCAGCCAAGGTTTCAAGCTGTTGCTATTTTCAGATACTGAGGTGCCATAACTGTTTGGCTAACCATCTTTTTCGAATGAAAATATTTGCAAGCCCAAAATGCATGCTCTGCAGTCTTGGAGAGGACATGGATTCATCTCACCTTCCTGTCTGCCCTGCACTTGTTTCCTCTACTGTGTAGGGTCGTGACTGGGAGGCTAGGGCCCTTATGGGCTAAACATGTCACTATGTGATTTCTTTCGCTTCTCGTTGTTGTTTTCATGTTCTTTGAGTTCTTTTTATTTTATTGCTTTTTGTAGCCTGCCATTGGAAATAGAAAAAAAATGATAAACTATTTGATCACTTTTATATATACTACTTCTCACTACTATATGATCACTTCTTTATATGATAAAACGTACCTCTTTTAACTATAAATATGAATGTTTTGATTCTTTTTTTTTTAAATAAACTGCACTACGGAAGATCTCTAACAGGTAAATGAATATTGTTTCAAATGTAACTATTCCCTATTTTCAAGTCACGTACATGTGTCCAAATGTGTTGCCCACGTATGTTCTCAATTAAATTGTCATCGAGTCCCCATGCTTCTTTAAAAAATGTGACTGCAATGTGTTTGACTAAAAAAAATTTGTTTATGAGTTGGTTTTTCCTTGCTAACTTGTGTGTGTTACCTCTAGGACAAAAGTACATACATCTGCAAATGGCAAATACGTATTAAGTGTAAAATTTAAAATTTGAGATATTATTTAAAAATTATATATATATATATTATATATTCATAAATTATACGATTAAGTTTTTTCACGTATCAGTTTGAAATTATTACAAAGAAGCTATTCAGTCGTTTTAATAAACGAAACAAAAACATACTGCACTTATATTTATGAGAAAACTAGAAACATTACTGCCAGGAAAACTGAATATTAGATGATCAACATTAAATTTTAAATGGTATTTACGTAATTATAAAAAATTCTGATTCTTTTTACCAGTTACAAAATAAAAAAATGTATTTTTAGATGTGTTACATTTATAATGAAATGAGAATGTTATATATATAGAGATAAAATTATCTTTTATTAAAATTGTTTTAAAAATATTTTAGTAAAGGTGCATACTTAAATTGATTTCAGTGAAAATTATTTCCGCATTAATTATTTCAATCTATTATCAAGATATTCCGAAGATATTAGTTTCGAATTTCATTAAAAGGTATACTATTTCAATACTATTAAGTTGTATCGTATAAAATGAACTTTTAAGTTTATAAATTTTCAAAGGTCACAAATAAAAATTGTAAGCACATATTTAATCAAAATATACTCAATTCTTGCATGCAAGTCTGCCATGGTTTGCAAAACATTTTTAGGCCACTTTTGATTTATAGTTTCATCATTTTGACGGATATGAATTTTTCCATTTTCACCAGATTCGACGGATTAAAATTTTTCTGTTAAACTTAAAATCGAAAATATTAATACCAAATGAATATATTTACATGTGTATTAACCTTGTATTCTAAATTCACACAAACAATTTTTAAGTATTTTAAAATAATTCTCTAAAAAAAAAGCAAGGAAGAAAATGTTAAACTTAAAAAAATAGTGAATACCTTGTTAATAATAATAAGTTTCACAACTTATATATATACATGTTAGTTTACATGGATATTAATGAAATCTTGTGTAAAATAATTGTATTTCTGAATAAATGACTTTTTTAAAAATTGAAAATCAAAAGTTAAATTGAACATTTTTCATTTAAAACAACTTATAATACTATTTTGAAATTTCAAAACTCATTCCCACATTTTTTATTTATTTAAATTATTTTCCAAATTCCAAATATTTTGTATACTTATTTTAAATCTAGCAGACGCATGCATTTTTATGTATAAAACTTTCTTAAAGAAATTTATTGTTTAACATTTAGTGGTAAAATACATCCCAGACAGAATAAATTGTCTATATATATCATTGCAAACGTACTCTAAATTTATGGCTATAATTTCTTTGTAATTTCATGTACATTTCTAACATTAAATGTAAATGCATTTATGTCAAGTCCATATATTTCTGTATGATTCCAACTTCTTTTAATAGTTTCCTATTGTGATTTTCTTTATTAAACGTGAAATATATTCAAAATACTTCGAATGTTCATCGTAAAATAAAAGAATTTATAAACTTTCTAGTTGGATTCTTACTGAAATAAAAAAAAAATAACCTCATCATGTAGTGCGGCCTTGTAAGAGCTTCAGCGAAATCCTTAGTTTTCTTCCATTTCAAGAATTACTCTTTGGGGAATAAAGGTGTTTTACAATAAGTTCTCATTGGAATCTTTCTCTTGAAGCAGAAAAACCATCAAAATTCTATTGACTTCCATAGGCTTTCGCAGAAGAAAGTTTCTTTTCTCTTTAAACCTACTGACAGTGATAAAGAAAAGAATAGGGAAAGAGGTATTCTGTATAAGTCTGTGTAATCTTTTGCATATTTGCATCGATCAAATTTGTCTTCAATCTTCTTTGTAACAAAGCAGAGCTAATGAAAGCTCCTTAAGGATAAGATACTCGTTACTTTATCGGATATAATTGGCTTATAAACATTGTTCTTCGTATTATTTGTAAGACAGTTAAGCGATGCGTCTTTTAGCAGTCATTTTGCGTGATTGTAAATCCTTCATTTTTAAAATATATCTGGCGTAAACATATATCACTTATTGCCGCGTACACAAAATTAGGAAACGCCTAAACATTAATTAGTAATCCGTATTATGGGCATAATTATATTTTATTAGTAGATTTTAATCATATTTGTTACAAAAAGCAAGTCGTCTTTTGGGAAAGCACTGACAATAACTAGCAACACTTCCTCACGTAGCAGTCATAAACAACGCATAGCAACTCATCAACACATCCTCTCATAGCACTCCTTTAGGCAGTGAAAATGATATTTGCATAAAATGAACAAAAATGAAAAATCATACAAAAAATAGAGATATGATGTATTTTATAATATTTCCTTCAATTACTATTATTGCTCCTGTTATGTTTTTTTTGGTAGGTACAGAATTGTGTTTATTTTCTTAGTAACAATATGCCTTAACTCAAAATTCGAATGCTAAAATTCTGATATAATTTTAAAATGTTGACACAATCCTTTATTTTTAGCCTTTATTTTGCCTCTTATTTTTAGCTTTGAATTATTAATATTTTAAAAAATACTAATTTCATTCAATAAAGTTTTCGGTAAATACTTACCAATTTTCAACACCTAGAAAAAATATCTAACTATTAAACATTGTGTCTAACTTAAAATAAATCACTATAACATTTTTATTCAAAGTAATTTAAAAAACTTCATTATTTTCTGTTTCCTTGAAAACTTCCGAAATCATAAATTGACTGTGTAAATATGTAATGGGCAAGCAATCCTTTTAGATTTAAACATTTTAAAACTGAATAATAAAAATTAACATTGATTGTATTTATCCGGTTAAAGCACATCGAAGAAAAATTAAAAAATCACCATATAGTTTTTGAAATATAGGCAGATTGAAAGATAAGATTAACGATGTTTTAATTGATGATGGTAAACTTACTTTGTTTTTTATGAGTTGCTAAAAACTTCATTGCAACTTTTAGTCATTAGCTACTTCCATTTGCTATTTTTACTGTAAGCATTTTTTTTTTCCTTGGTGTACAAAAACATTTTTTTTTTTTAAATGTTTTCTTCAAAACTAATTAGCTGTAAAACTCCGACGCAATAAATAATACATAGTCATGTTTTACACATATAATGTATTTTGCTTTAATGATTGTTATTAGTTTTTCCTTTTATTTAACATTTATTTATTCATTTTATTTAGATGTTTATCTTAAAATCAAGATAAACAGTTCGCAAATATTTAATGCTTACATTTTAAAGCGGGAGTTTTTGAATATGTCATTTATAATTTGAAGATACATATTTTTAAGTATTCTTTCCTTCTATATAGATACTACCATCATTTATGTTATGACATTAGAAAAAAATTATGTTATTCTAATTTATAAAAGTCATTAAATTCCACATACTTCTGACTAATATACATTCTGAATGCTTTTTCTCTAAAAATTTCTAACTTTCTGGAAAGTTTGTTTAAGAATTACTCCTTTATTAATAATTATTTAATTATTATTATTATTATTATTTATTCATTGTTTTTTTTTATTAATTTAAAATATTCTTAACTTCGTATATAACTTTCCTACAATGTGCTAATTTTTAATGAAATATTATTATTTCTTATACCATAATTATAAGTTATTAGGTCTATACATTTTCATATATTTCAAACATTGTCTTTGATTTTTCAAATCTAATGATGATACTATTTCAAGTATCATATTTTTGCGCCATTCTGTTTCTATTGCGTATCAGAATTTGGCTTTCTGAAGACATTCCACTGCATATTATATATATAAAACATCAGCGTTTTAGTATTATGACAATTATTACTTGTGTTGTGTTACTTGTTACTTATATTGTGCTGTCTAAAAATAAAACACAAATTTTATTATTACATATTTAGCATATGTATTTTTTTTTAATTTAGTGAACAACCATTTTATAATTAGATAACGTTGAATTAAACAAATATTGATAAATAATCTTTTATATGAAGTAGAAGTTATTATATTAAAAAGGTACAAGAATTACGGAAAATAAATACAAAAAAAATTTTTTTTTTTCGAAAACATTTCAAAAAAATATTACATTTGACAGCAAAAACAGTTTGTATATTTTTTTTTTCTGTACCCACTAACAATATTTTAGTTATTTTTGGAGTAATTTAAATCAATGTGCATTTTTCACAAATATATTTAAAATGTATACGAAACAATTTTTCCAAATGTTTTTTCAGATATTTAATGTATTTAAAGGGATAGTAAATGTAATATTAAAAACATGTAATTTATTACGTTACATAAATTTTTAGTTTACGTCAAAAATATATAGAATTGCTTTACCATACCCTATTTCGTATAGAATTGCTTTAAAAAATAATTTTATTTTATTTTTATATTTTGAATAACGTTGCTATGTAATAGAGTATAAAAGAAAATACCGACTTAATATAAACCCAAATATTGCCTGCAAATTTCAATTCTTGTGTTATATATAGTGATAAACAGTTACTAATTTTCCTTCAAATTAATAAAAACTAATCTCAGCTTGCGTAGAAACACCTGAGAATGAAGTAAGACTACAAACATTTCCATCAGTGCAACATGGGCTCGAAAATTTAGTACACATTATTAAAATTTATTTCGGTTTTTTTATATTACATGGGTTTGAATAATAAAATTTGATTTTGTTTTGTATCAAAATGAACAGTAAGAATAAAATTAAAGTTGACGTGTACGTATTCCTTGAGAGAAAGATAATATGAAGAAATTTATTCAGTAAATTATTACAATTAAGAAAGTTTAGTCTTTCAAGAAACACCTCGATTCAAAATGTTGAACACACAAATGCGAAAAATAAATTAGAATTCCAGGCAACGTTGTCGCCGGAACAATATTCCTAATGTATTTCTTTTCGTCATAAAAGAAAGATGTGAAATGGCCTTCATATTTGTTTTATTCATTTTCTTGACTTTAACGCATTCTGCATACATGATTTCGGTACAAGTTTTGCTGAGATTGCTTCTTTTATCGAGTGAATCATCAAAATCAGAAAGTTGGTTGATGGAACAATTGTTTGAAATGCAGTATTTTGCATCTCGTTAAGATAAAGAAATAGAAAATATTACAAAAATAGTCTTCGTGTATAGATGAAATATCAAAATTTTACTAAATAACATTATGTAAGAACTATTTTACTAAGAAGCAAGAAAGTATTTCAAAAAAGTTTTTTATATACTCTATAATTCAATAATAATCATCATCAGAACATTTTATAATTTAATAATTCTTACTATTTTTTGCGTATATGATTAAAATAATGTATATAATTGTAAGACGAAATGTAATCTAAAAAATTAATTAAAAAAACACTCAACATTTTTAGATATACAATTATTTTTTTTTACACGAAGAACATATCATAATATGGACCTATTTTAAACAGCAATGGTTGACTGCAGCAAATCAATAAAACTTTCATTTGTAATTGCTCCTTATATGCGCACAAAAGCAAAACTTACACCAGGTAACATGTCATCGCTATCAGACTCTAATACTTTGCCTTCAAGTTGTTCTATTGCCATCAAGTTGTTCTATATATAAAAGCATATTTGATAAAACAATATATGCAATTGAAATTTTAAATCTTCTAATTACTGTAATCTTTTAAATTCCATAACATTTATTATTTTTTATTTAATTTATGTAGTAATTTTTTCTTTTTTTTCTAGCAAATTACTATGAAGAAAGTGTTTAATATTTCAAAAAACGGAAAAAAACCTTAATAATAAATCAGTACGCTAGTAAAACTAATAACAAAATACTACACTAGTAACAAAACATACAGTATAAACCTGCAATATTACCGTGATTTTAAATATGAACTGAAATATTTTAAATTTAAATTTATTAATTGAAAAGGTAATTACTTTAAAAACAATTAAGTATTGAAATTGTTTTATCTTCTTTTTTTCCCTCAGATAGATGTAAAATTAAATAATTATTTTGAGATTAATGGCATGTGCAATGAAAGCGAAAATAAAAGCTAATTAAAAAGATTAATTTTTCAATTGTAGAATTATTTAATTATCTTTTTTTATAATTGATTAATCTTGAAATTCTTTTAATTAGAAGTTTATGCAGTGCTCTTCTTTTCATCAAGATATTAATTCTCGGCTTTTATTATTTTTTTTTTAATATTAAGATTAAAGTTTAAATTTTGGTTCCAAAGAAAGTTTTGAAATAAATCTTTGTATCAGAATGGGCAAATGCATAAAGTGCAATAACCTTGGCTAGAGAAATTCAAAAAGTATGTTCGGAATACACTCTTAGGAATGTTTCTTATTTAATTTAATAATTTGGATGAAGCAAAAGAAAAACATTTTGTGTGCCCATATTAAAGTAAACCCTGCAAAATACCTACTATTGTATTTGGGAAAATCATCTATATCCAAATTAAGAGTTACTAAAAAATATCATTTTAATACAAAAATTCTTATTTGCAATATATATTTCAAAATCTACTTACCTAGTTTATTTTTTTTTTTAATTATTGCTATACTTGAATGTTAAAGTAATATTTTTCCTCTCGGAGTGAAAAGGGAAAATTTTTTAAGAATGATTTATTTAGATCATAATTGATATAAACGGTGAAATTTGTACCTATGAAAAGAATCGAATCTTTGAGGATTAAAATTATATTAAAAACTTGCATTCGATATTTTTATTAAAATTTTTTTGCCGGGCTAGAACTGTCTTAAAGAATTAAATTTTTAAGAATAACACATGGTCATGATAAATGTTTAAAAACCAATATTTGTTTTCGGGAGTCGGTTTGGTCTAAATGTAATTGCTGGGATTTAAACTCATTAATTGCTTTAGAGATATTATGTTATGTTGCGATAAATTAGTTTCTTAATATATCCCTTAATAGAATTGGATGTTCGCATACAACACATTGAAATTTATCCTTGGGCGATAAAAATAAACATTTATATTGGGAATTTTTGTAGAGATAGCAGCAATTAAGCAATATATAATTTCCTCAAAGATGATAAAATGTCTGTCACTGAAATCTCATGTATTTTTAAATATTTCTTCTCTCACAAATTGTAATCCTACTAATAACTTATCTATTAGTATATTGCAAATAAAAAAACTAGTGATTTACAATGAAAAATAAAATATTTGTTCACTTCTTAAAAGCATACAAGGTAAGAAACTTTCTAAGACAGAAAAAGATTTAAAAAAAAAAGATAATTTTTAATCGTTTCAAACACCTTAGTGATTCCAGTCTACAAAGAGTAATTTCCTTCATCTCTTGTCATTATCCTAAAATTCTGTAAATTTATTTCAAAACAACTGTATTTTTACTGTAGCTTTCTATGACGTTGATATAATAGCTATATAGATTCTCTAATCCCCCTATGCGATATTCGGGATACTCTGGTTTGTAGAGATAAGATTATTTTATTACAATCTAATATCTATTTAATTTTGTTCTATAAATTTGAAACGTTCAATTACAATAACGTTGTAATTGATTAATTCGGTATAAAATTAAACTATGTTCAATCAATATACCTAATTGATCAATTCGATATAAAATTAAACTATGATCAAATAATATACCTAACTACTCAATTCGGTATAAAATTAAATTATAATCAATCAATATACTTATTGATCAATTTGGTATAAAATTAAACTATGATCAATCAACATATCTAATTGTTCAATCAGTTCATTAAAAAATTAAACTATAATTAATCAATATACCTAATTGATCAATCAATTAAATATAAAATTATTTTCCACAGTTTTAAATTAAATCTCAATTTACGTAAATAAAATAAAAAATACTTTAAGTGCAAAAGATTTGCATTATAGAAATATCTTACAAAAATTATTTTTTAAACTCGATGTTTTATTCAGTCTCATCTCAAATTAAATTTCCCATCCTTTCTATGAAATGAAACAAGCTATGTGAATGTCATAAAAGTCCAACAGAGAACTTTACTCAGAGAGCATTTTTGCAAAATACAAAGAAACAATTTCCTTCATTCCGCTTTGAGTTTTATTTTTATAACTGAAGTTTTTCATTTCATAACTCAAGCTGTTCACGAGCTTTTTTAAAGCATTTTAATTCTTTTCTTCTGAAAATTAATTGGTTTTTGCAGTGGTTTTGTTTCTGACATTTTTCGTAGTCATTCTTATGTTACGTTTCTCTTCTGAGTTTTTAATGTGATGTGTCATTTTTAAAAACAACCATGGATATTAAAACAGTTTTAGAATATTTTAGGCACAGTTTCAAATAACATAGAAATGTTTAAAAATCCAATAAAATTTTACTTCTAGAAATGTTTGATTTTCATTATGAATATAAATTTCATGATGTTTTAAGTGGTTAATAATTAACATAAAAAATATGATGAATAATTTCAGAATTATTATATTATGATGCCCACATATACTTATAAAATGTATTTAATTCTATTACAATTATCTAAATCAACTATAGTTATCTAATAAACTATCTACTTGATACAATTTATATATGGTTATAAAAAGGGCAAAAAAATAAAATGACATTGGTAATAAAATAAAATAAGGATAATAAAATAAAATAATAATAATAAAATAAAATAAATAATGAAATATAGCCTTTCAAAAGCAAAACCAAGACATATATTGGTAAATTATTATGTTAAGATTTTTTAAAAGGTAGTAGTAATTAAAAAGTTTAAATATTATTCTGGGGTTTTAGATGTCATCAGTTGATCCAAACAATAAAATCAAAATTATTGATCAAAATAAAAATTAAAAGAAATAATTTTTAATAAAATTCATGCAAAAATGATTTTGATATGCTTAATATATAAATAATAATCATATTTTAATAAATTTATTCAAACAGTAACATATAACTTATTTTATAGTTATCCAAAATAAATTATAATTCCAGTCTACATTTCTACATGGTTTTGTTGAAATTAGGATTTTTCAAAAAAATAAAATAACTCAGGAATAAGTAGAATTATATTATAATTTACTACAAGGCGATTTTACGAATTACATTTTATTTGAAATGTAACATTCTATTTAGTGTAATCAGTCCAATTTTAATTATCCATTTTTGATTTATCTATGCATTTTTGAGTGCTTGTGACAGTATAAAAGTTTAATAAATATAATCAAATGTAATTTTAAGCAGAAATGGCGTAACAACTTGAAACACACAGAAAATACGATTCAATTTTAATATTGATATAGGCATACAAACAAGCTTTTAATATAAGCATTGCTATCTATTAACATTTCCTCACTCACTTAATTTAATTATTAATATACATCTTATTTTCTTAAAACATGAAATCATAATTTACGTTAGTTTACTGAATTTTTATCTGCGTTTTACTCCTTTTTTTATAATATCCTTTTTTTTTGCACTGTACTCTATAATAATAATAAATATTTATTTTAGGTTATTCAATAAAAGGAATCAATTTCGAATTCAAATTTAATTTTCTTGCTTACAGACAAATATGTTATTTTTGACATTTTTTCAGTTATAAAAAGATTACTAGTAAATACTTTCACCACAACAGTTTTAACATATGGTATGAAAAAGCGTTTTCCTAACGATTTATCAAATTTTTCACAATATAAAATCTTTCTATGGAACCGCACTTTACATAGACGAAGGAATGCAGTTTTCTGACGGTGATTTGTTCCTCTTTTATATTTATAGTAGTAATTTTACAGTTGCTTTATCACAAGGTGGAATACATTTATGATTTGTTCATTTTAAATTGCTTTTTTTATATGTTTGACAGAAAAATATAATATTTTTGATAGCAAATAATTTTGTTCAATCAAATTTTTGTTAGCTAGATAACTCATGACTTTTTTTCCAAATGTTCTTGACACTATGCAAGTATTGCAAAATATTGACAAAATGTCTTTGTACATTTTGGGGAAGGTGTGTATTAATATTAGCATTATATAGAGCGATAGCAATATTTTAACTGATTTTTTTCATTAGAATTTTTTTTTACAAAATAAGCATATTATTGCTAATAGTGAATTGCACAATGAGCATGTTATTTGATTTTTGAAAATAAATAATTGATTTTATAAATAAAAGATTATTAATTTTTTTACAAATAATTTTGCATTTCAACGTACATTGACAATAAAAAGAAACAATTTTATTATTTTTCCAATAATTATATAAAAAAATATTATAATTATATACATACAGGTAAATGTGATTGTATCCAAATGAAAAAAGTATATAAAAATAATAGTAATTATTATTATGATTTGATTTAAAATTAGAAATTATTAAATTAATAAAAGCTAGTAGTGATTGAAATTAGTTTAATAATATTAAAATAATAATTAGACAAATTATTGATGAAAAATTGAAAATTACTTAGGATTAATTAAATTAAATTTACTAATTTGTATATATAATATTTTGCTCAAATCCCACTATGCTACTTCCATTTTATAAATTTAAAAAAAATATATTTTATGATAATGTTTGTAGAGTAATGATGTCGTTTGTTATTATGCTTTATTAATGTTACTTTTTATTGTAGTTGATTCATGTAGGAGTACTTAGTATATATTTTATAACAGAGCTATATTGAACTTTTGTATACTACAATAATATTGTAGTAGCATTTTTTTGGTTATTTATTCTCCATACATTCATCACTAGATTTTAAACTGTAATAAAGAATTGAATATGTTGCATTCAAGCGATATTTCAGCCGCTTGAAATATGGTTTTTCTAGTCAGATGTCTCAGATTTTATATTTGCATTGTAATGAAAGTTCAATAACTGATTAATTTTATGTTCATTCAATAGCTCATATTTCAAGAAAATTTTTTAAATTCTTAGGAACATATAGATTAATATTTTACAAGTACGTATCTATTTTAAACTAAAAGAAAAAAGCTAACATTGAAACGAAATTTCAATGTAATTAAATACCAGTCTCGTTTCCGCTCATCAAATTGATGTCTGCGTCCAGCATTATCCACCCACTTAAACACCTTAATAGCTTGCAAAAGAGATTATCTCTAACCTTTATCCTCTGTTTATTTAAAATAGTTGTCTTGAGATAAAAGGTAGTCCTCAGCATATAATTAGTTTAAGAAACTTTTCGTTGCTTGCTTGCTTGTGGCATCGCTGCAGCAGAACATAAATCTCTGAAGGCTGAGTTACTAAACAAATAGTGAGGAAAACTGAGATAGCTGTTCCCACAATCTTACATCTAATGGGCTTTCCTTTAGATTTACGACGACTTAACTTACACTAAGTCTTGTAGCTCATTTATTTGCCAATTAAAAAGAAATAAAACTATTTAACCACTGATTCAAGGATTAGTTAACCAATTTTTCATTGCAAAAAGATTTTTAAATTTGGTGTTTTTCTAATTTGAAACATTTTGACGTCTTTTATATATTTATATATTGCCTTATAAAAATAAGGTAAACGTGTCATTTATAAAGGTAATAATTATATAAACGACCAACTTTTCATTAAAGTGCCATTTAAGGGGAAAAAAAAGGTCGTCAAAATTGTCATAAAAATAAAAGGTGTAAAGGTGTCATTTCTATAATATAAGTTCATAATACAGTCATTTTTTCTAATTAGAATTATTGGTAAATAAACAAAAATTAAGAAGAAATCAAGCTCTTTTTGAATTAAATAGACATTTTGTAGTATGTAAAGGAAGTTTACATTTTTTTTGTTTAAATACAACTTATCTTTTTAAATGATTAAAAGAAATTATTTTAAATACATATTGTCATAATTCAGGGAACAAATCTTTTTAGTGTGAATGACAACTGATTAAAATTAATATAACAGGTTCTTCCGTTGAATGTATCTACAACGCATATTAATATTATTTAAATTTAAATATGAGTATTTAATAATATAACATGTTAAATGTACTAAAAATGTGTTATCTTAGTTTATAAAATTTATTTAAAAACATTTTTTTATTTAAGAAATTATTTTATAGATAAATATTTTTAAATGGTTAAAAACATTCAACCACATCTATCTATTTATTCCTACTTTCATACCCTTATTATTACAGTAAAATGCCTAATCAATTTTCAAACTCACTTTATATTTACATCCAAAAATGGCTTCAGTTGTAAGTGTCGAACATATCTACATAGTCCAATTCGTTCCGAAGTTAAATATCATAAAGTTATACATCAGAGAGTAATACATTTTATCAGTTCCTTTTGGTTCAGAAATTCTTAATTGAATAAATTTTATTCAATGATAAATCAATGAAATTTTTAAATTGTTATGCACTATGGTGATTTGGTTACGGCGATTAAATAGATGTGAGGAATCTAAAATCTCGAGTTTTATTGGACGTATGAGAAAAAAAATTCAATTTACTGTTCATAAATCGGATTTATATAGATGTGATCATAGAATATAATACATAAATATATATATATATATTACTAAAAAATTTGTTAAGCTATACTTTTTTAATTATGTTATTTGAATTTCAAAATAAGAATTGCTTGATTTTGTTTTTGGTAAATAATTTTAACATTCAATTAATGCAAATGTCTTGAGGAAAGCCGTATGTTTGGCTTTACAAAGAAAAAAAAAATCCCATTGCTTTTATGAATTCTGTCTCGAGAGAGATTTATTTCCATTGCCACAAAGGGTGACTTCCCATTGTTAAGGTAATCTTCTTCACAAGCGTTTTAAAGCTGAACCCCTTAACGCAAACCGTAAGCATTCAATAGTATCTCTTTCACGGTCGAACGACAAACTGGCGTCTTTTGCATTTGTGCCAGAGTAGCTTTGTAGTTTTAAAATGGAATGAATCGAACAAGTGAAACGCTGTCATTGTTATTCAACTTTTTTCCTCCTTTCAGCTTGTTTTCTTTTCTTTTTAGTACAATCGTTATTTGCATTCACTCTTTATTTCTTCGTCTGGCAAAGAAAATCCATCGCACAATTTTTTTTTTTTTTGAATTTATAAAATTCGAACGATAGAAAAAGTGCCCTCCTTTTTTTTATAGTTTTTTTTCCTTCTCAATCGGATTATCCAAATTTAAATGATTCGCTTCACAATGATTTTATTGTCCATTTGGAACATTTTGGAAAGAAGAATTTGAAATTGAAGATTTCCTTGATACCCATTTACGTGAAATGGTGGATCATTTTGAAAGAAGCAAATATTTTGCATTTGGTATGCAGAAATAAAGACGTAGCGTTATATACCACGACAATACACTTATGCAATTTCTTTACTAAATATATGTGGTTAATAAAACTAAATGTATCATATGACTATGGACAAAACATTTCAAACGTTTCTTTATCTGTTTCATATTTATGAAAGTGCAAGTATTATATTTTATGATGAAATTAGTAACATGCAATAATAAAGTATATATTTTAAATAATAAAAAATTCTATGTACATAGAATTATGCATGTATGATTGTTCATATACATTCAAAACTCTTAAAAACATAATAAGTTGTGCATTGGATTCTTATATGGATAATAAGCTTGATCAATTCCACAATTTAATTCGACAATTAAAGATAATCAATCTATAAACAAGAATGAACCAAACAGCAATTTATCCATAAATTTCAAATAAACTTCATTTACAAGTTGTGTTTCAGATATTTTTTACATTAAAATAATTTTATACTTTGGAAAATGATTAAAAGCTCAATATTCACAAGAACTTTGAATATTTGCAATGTTGTATCGGTATCTACTTCTATGAGTTTACTAACTGTATTAATTGAAATTTAATACCATTGCATTCACCGTTGAGGTTACTGCTATATGTAGTTGGCAACCTCTATAAATTACATTTCTGTTTTGTTGTTGTTGTTTCTTATCCCACTAGGCTGGCCAAGTCCACGAGCCCATACGTACTCATGATTGAAGGGGAAGGAAGCAGCTTCTGTTGTGATACTCTTACAGTCATAGGAGACCGGGACCTACGGCTTAAAGTAGATTCCGAACCACTACAAACATCCATGGGCACCGCCGGGATTCGAACCCGATACCTGTGGTACCGAGAGCCACATTTATTTTACATTTCTTTATGTGATAAGCAACATTTATTTTATCAGATTAATGTGAATCTGATTCAAGTATATTTTGTACTATTATAAAAAATTAGTTGCTCATATTAATAGTTCGAATTCTTAACTCTTCCAAAAATATTGATGTTTAACATTGAACATTCCAATCACTTGAGATTCTGGATTTCTTGATCTTTGCTCTGGTTAGCATTTTCTGAAATTCTTCTGGTATTTATTATGCCTAGAGTTCGACGTATTGAAGTGATTTCTAAATTTCATATTTAAAGTCTGATGCCTAAATAAATACTAAATATTGATATTTTATGAATACTTTCAGTTGCAAAACGAAAGAAATGACACTTCAAAACTTGCAGTTATATAAAGAAGAAAAATGACTTCAATAGTTGCGAATGGCACTAAATATTTTTGATTCAACTATTATTTGTGTTCTGTGATAATCAACTGATAACACCAGCGCCAGACCACTTAAGTATTTAGAACACTATTTCATTAATGATAATGCACGTAACACTTGTAGAATGTTTGTACAGATCTGCCATAAAATATGTCAGTTTTAGTTTTAAAAAAAATTTATAGAAATCACTTACTATTTACTCTTGACATATTTATTGCAGAAATTTCTTCTAAATATAAAAACCCTGATCAATCAATGTAAATTATTTCTTCTTTATTTTTT
Source organism: Caerostris darwini (assembly GCA_021605075.1). NCBI lineage: Eukaryota > Metazoa > Arthropoda > Arachnida > Araneae > Araneidae > Caerostris > Caerostris darwini. The sequence goes on from BPLQ01001293.1 coordinate 54,965, forward strand.
TATTATATATATATATTATAAAAGAAGGCATATAATATATCCAGCTTAATGTGATTCGGAACATATCTAATAATATAATTAGAAATTGTAATAAATTCCTAATCCTTTAATTCGGAATGCAATAATTTTGTTCTGACATTGTAGTGCATTAAACTATATTTATAATAATTACATTCCAATGCATCAATTTTACATAGAATTAATCTTACATGCATTAATTTTATAAAAATGGATAAACCATTTTTAAAATTACCGTGAAATTTAGTTTTACGGTGAAAACGAATTAGAATAAAAGGAGATACGAAAATAAAGGTTTGAAATTTTTAGTTTAAAAGTTGTATCCTAAACAGATTTATTTGTTTAAAACTAGTACCTTAAACAGAATGAGTTTCATGAAGTAATGACTGAAGTAACATTTATTCGTAGATTCATGTAGGGTGAAATTTAGGGATACAAAGCGGAATTTGCAAAGAAAAGGTGTTTCAGCCAGTATTTTATTGCCGCTCTATTCCTGGAAAGAAAGAAATTGGAAGGAGGCGAAAGTTTTCCTGCGACTTAACTCTTCCAATACGATCATCTTCACGTTCTACTGCACCCAATGGAATTCGATTACTGCATGACACAATTTTATCCTTATTTTATTCGTTCCTATGTGTTTGAAAACGCAGTACACGACGCTGATAGCACGTAGCGTGATATAATATATTTATTGAATAGCTATGTGTGGAAAGGAGATGTACAGTACAAGAAAGATATAAATACAGCAATAACACTTTATATCTAAGACTACTTATATTATACATGTTATTGTATTATATTAGAAATACAGATTTAAAATAAAAATATTTAAAATAAAGAGTTAACTTTTAGAAATATTCTTTAGTGGTTGCATTGTATTTTTTTTCTAAGTTTATAAATATTAAAATATACTTTCCAATATGTGGATGCGTTCATTTTTAACATATAGCCTATGAGTCCCATAAATTATAGATATCATTTGAATGAAATCATTGCTATGTATCAACTATACCTCAAGTATCAATAAGTCTTTGTCATAGTAAAAATCGGTTTCGGGAAGACATTCAATGGTAAATTCATTGCTTACTAGAGGAGCTAAAACCAATCAGTCTCACTGTAGAAAAGAAAGTATATTAAAATTTCTATCGTGTCTACTCATTCTCTACCATATACAGAATGATTCAAAAACTCGATACGAAAGTGGGATTCTATAAAACATATCTAAAAGTCAGAGAATCAAGTAGAATAATATTCCGTTGCAGATTAATATTATTAATTTTGTTTGACAAAAAATTAACTTAGAGCGGTGTTGTTTCTTCGAAAGGATAAAAAGGAGAGGTAATAAATGTAAAATGATGCAATTATTCTCTAAATATTAATATCTGTAAATTCTGAACGTGTCGCCACCATGTTACAATATTTAAAGCAGTTGCGGCATTATATACGATGCAGCAGGACATAGCAAATCAAAGGAATGATTGACACTTGCTGACTTTTGGTATATTCCGTTACTGGTAAAAACTGCAACTTTTTCTATAGATCTGTGATAATCTCCATCTGTGTAAATCCACAACGCGAAATTATTGGGATTAAATATGGCGATATTGTAAGCCATTTAAGTCTGCTATTCCTGCTCCAGAAGCGATTAGTTTCTTTAATAATTCCACAGTTCTACGCAGTGTACGGCGAAACTCCATCAAGTATGACAACTGTCTTGTTTAGCCCATGTAGGTTCTAAAGAACTATGATAAATAATAAATTATAATATAGTGTACTTGTTATGGTGCACGGTAAAAGCTTTTAAGGTAATGTCATAAATTTTTTTAAAAGTCCATTCAAAGCACCGTTCAAGAACAATGTGTTAAATCCGCAATAACTACACAATGACTTTTTCTAGCTGAAAATATACCTCAGCGTACTCGTAAGGGTAATGTCGAAATGCAGCAATTTTGAGAATTAAATCATCTAGCGAGAAATATGCATGATTCTTCCATAAAATTTTAAATATCATCTTTCTAGTATTATTTCTAGTATTTTATTGATTTAGTCATCTTTCTCCTTTTTTCGAAACTCTCGACTGTGCAAATACTTCGCGCTTTCGTTCACTCTCTATCAGCAGTTGCTAAACATGTAAGATTCTCTACAGATATTTTCATAATGTCATAAGGAGGAATTTTCAAACTGAAGTTTTAGGTATGACAGCTTCACTTCGTATAACGCTGAATGGAAAATTAAAAACATGTATGGTGCATTTTGCAGTTATATTAATACTATGACCTGTCATTTTTTTTTTGCGCATTAAATATGCACTCAAGAGCCAAAACATTATGACCACCCCTACATTTTGCAATGAACTCGCCTGGATGACGTGGAAGGCACGTGATCAGGTGGAAGTGGTATTTAACTGGTATTAAGTGGTGATATTAGGTGGGTTGAAGCTGTGTTGCGCGCCAAAGGTGGGCCAACTCGTTATTGACAGGTGGTCATAATGTTTTGGCTCTGGAGTGTATACAGGCAGTATTCAACTTGCGCATTGTGTGAACGATATTAACATAATACTTAATGGAATTATCTTAATTAGAAATATTATTTTAATTTTAATTAATATTTTGCGAATTATTACTTATAATTTATGTAATTATTTAATTTATTTATAATTATTACTTCATGGAACTGTTAATTAGAATTATTATGTTAATTTAATTTAATAAAAATCATTATTTCATGGAATTTTTAATTATAACTATTATAATTATTTAATTTGTATTATTAATTTGAGGTACTTTTTTTCTCGTGACTCACCAACTCCCATACCATGGTGAATTTTTATCTTTATTTACAATCTGCCCGAATCTGATTTTTATCGTGTTTTACAATCACACCGAATATTTGAAACTTCATGCGTACCAAACCCACGTTTTTATGCAGTCAATTTAATTTCATTATACTGGCTATAAATAAAATTTCATGGACTAACTGACTTCCATCAGATAACCATCGGCAGTCACTGGGTATGTCACCCTTATGTACAGTGTCCCAATAGCCTCAGTGTTTCCTCGTTTCTGAAAATAACAAACTCAAAGTAATTTTTTATTCTAATGCAGGTGACAAATGCTTAGACAATTGTCTTTGATGCTTTAAGTCAAACGCTGCACCGATCTTACTCACTTAGCAGTACTCAGGAGGTGTGTGCAGCTTGAAGATAAGCTACGGACGCGGAGTAACAATGCACCCCAAATTTAAAGTATACCTTAGCAAATTTCGTCATATCCTGCAAGCTTGCTGACCATGTTACCGCGGAATCAAACATTGTGCTGACATCATTATTTAAAAATTAAAATTGATTCTATATTGTTAAATTATTATTATTAAATATAATAATTTAACTATTTTATATGTATCATTTTAAATTATTTTTAACACAATTTAAAATCTGTGTAAAGTTTTTCTTTTAAAGTTAGTGACCTCCAAAGTTCACTATTATGTCCTTTTCTTATAAAATCTCCTTAAATAATAATTAACCTCAATCCTATGATATTAAGATTAATCTTTAAGTAGATAACGCAGCGTTTCTTTACAAATAAAAATTCATATGACATTCCACGCATCCTTCAAGATTTACGACACCTTGAGAATTCATTAATCAAATTGAAATGAAAATGTTAATGAACAGAAGCAGTGTTTACCACAAAAAAAAAAAAAGAAATATATATCACCTTTTACAATAACCATAAATAATCGTTATAAACAGAAAAATTAATCACCGTAATCATATAATCATCATAAATATCATCTTTCTCAATATCCATGTTGCTTGTAATGAAATTAAGTATTCGGTAGTTATACTGCACATAAGACTGTTATATCAATAATCTTTGTAATAAATTAAATCAAAACTCTATAATATTTATTTATCAATCGTTTTTTTAAATTGTCTCTTGATATTAAAGCTTTAATTTACATGTATTACATAAGTTTAATAATTACCTATACTAGTCAGGTTTGTGTCTGTGGAGCATGCACAAATATGTAAATAATTCAAAAACTTGATGATAACGTTATATGAGTAATTACCAATTTGATTTGGTACTGTAGAAATGAAGACATGCCATTGTCCTTCCTATAATGGCTAAATAGACTGGGGAGAGGGCTAAACAGACTGGGGCCTACAGTTAAAATACTAGGAGAGATACTAATATTTTAGCATGTACACAAGATGACCGTAGAGCTAAAAGCCAAACCAAACCTAATATTTTAAAAATATCTAATCAGTCTAATCCATTACAAATACTAAAAATCATGTCTTAAGTGCTCTTTCAAATTATCGTACTTCCCTGCTAGAAAATAGAAAACTACAAAGAGGTCTTCCTAATATTACCATTATTTAATTCCCATTAACTGATGATTTCTTTCTCAAGTTCCTATTATACAAGACTTACCTATCCGTTCTGGCTTTTGGTACCGTAGGCTTCAAGTTTTAATCCTGGCTATGGCATGGATGTTTGTTAATGGTTCGGAATCCATTTTAAACTATAGATCCCGATCAAATTAGCCTAGAAAGTGCACAAAAGAACAATAGAGCGACAAATCAAGCCAAATCTTATGCAATATCCAAATGGGGCGTAAATAGCTTTAGAGATGATATAAAAATACTAGCTCTAAAAACCCTTCTTGATTAACTTTTTAGAGTTCTTGGTCTCTGATGTTAAAGAAAAAGATAAAACATCGAATGAATAAATAGAAAGTTTAATCAATAGTGTCTTTAACTTAAATAAAATGATAACAATGATGCAAAAAAATTAAAATTTTAAAATTACTACATTTATTTGAGACACTTCATTCAGGCGCTTCATCTAGTTCTTACTTCCACTGCTCTGTAAATGACATATTTCCTCTTTCTTAATTATTTTCAATTTTTCCATTGCATTTTTTACTTTAAAATGTTAGGACAACAGGAGTTAGATTTTGGAGAACGAACAATGTACTCCGCAACCGCAATACTAATGCCGCAACTTAAATTTTTTGTAGAATAGCGTTGGAAAAAAATGTTAAAAAAAGCATTAATCGCTCAAAATCTTTTTATAGTATCTTTTTTTAGAGGATTAATTCCTTGGGGTTCTTAACTGAAGCTGATATTGCTTAGAAACCAGAAATAATCTCACTCAATCTTGTTTTGTTATTTTGCTTGTTAGGCTGTCTTCATTTTTTTTTTTTGAAATAAATTCCTATATTGATTGTGAAGATTAAAGCATTCGTAGATTTTCTTTGAGAATGAGGATAAAACCGTTTTATCCGATTTTACTGCACTACTGTGCCTAAACAGTAAACCCAATTATTTTTTTTTAAAAATTCTTTATTTATTCTTCCAAATTTATGTCATCGCCTTCAGAGTAATCCCCTCCGGACACAATGCACTTATGCGAAAAGTGCAGTCCTTTTCCAGTCCTGAATGCATGCTAAAAAGTCATCGGCAGGGATGGCCTTCAAAGCGCGCGCCGATTCACGTTGAATCTCTTCATTAGACCTAAAACGGTGTCCCCGGAATGGTCTTTTGAGTTTAAGGAATAGCCAGAAGTAGCGCGATGCTAAATCAGGGGAATATGGTGGTTGTGGAACGATATGGGTTTCATTTTTGGCGAAAAAGTCGCAAAGAATCAATGCAGTGCGAGCTGCCGCATTCAGTCTTTTCGGTAAAAATCGAGATTTGACGCGTTTGAGGCCCAAAATGGAATTCACCGATCCTTTTGAAATTCCAACATCATCAGCAAGGTCTCTAATTGTAAATAGATGGTTTGCAAGCACCAAAACTTTAATTATTCGGACATGAGTTTCGTCGGTTGAGGTTGATAGTCGCCAGAGGGCTCTTCATCGCCAACGTGTTCTCTGCCTTCTTTGAACTGTTTATATCTCTTCTAAACATTTCTTTCCGATATAGGATTACACACCGAATGCCTTCTGCAACATTCTAAATGTTTCCACAAACAAAATTTAATGCAAGTTCTTTGCTCAATTAGTCGTCTGAATCAATTTTAGCGTTTCACAAAGCCAAGAGTAACTCAAACACTAATGAATATTTTGACGTCAAATTTCACACAGAAGTCAAGTACAGTGCCATCAACCTATAAAAGAAAAGAAAAATTGAAATTCCGTACGCCCCGGGAATTTTAAATTGAAAATTGGTCTTACTTTTTGGACACAGTAGTATGGTAGTAACAATGAGAAACACTGACTTATGTTTTGATGTTGGAAGGGTCACATACCTTTATAGTATATTTATTAAAAAAATCAGCATTTGAAAATGTCAATGTTTATTTATTATTTTTTTTCCATCTAACGTACTTATAAGATGCATTGCAAAAGTATCTCACCAGAAATTTGCATGCATTGTGTCACAGGTGTTCTTCCAGCTACACGCAAAATCCTCTATTGATCCCATGTTCCATACTATGTGGCATTAGCTGCAGATGTTGAAAATTCACCTTCATGCAATTCCACAAGTCATGCTTATGGATTGAATCAAAGTTTGATCTTTCACCCTTTCTTTCACGCTTTGAAGACTTTGTGGACTGAAAGAGAAACGTGGACATTTTTAGTTTTCCGCAAGAACGGGTTTTCCCAAAAAGTAAATGTTCGCTAGGAATGTCGCTTTTGAAAGTTAAAGATTTTAACTCTTGAATAATATAATATTAAAATCACATTTTTTTTCCTGAATTCCTTTTCTGTATCGAAATGAATCATTCAACATTTCATTTTACATTTTTTATTTTACTGCAATGTAAGTATTATCGATTTTCTATACACTTTTTTTTATTTCATGTCGAAGTTATTATATTTATTTATTTATTTTTACTATAATTTTTGCTGATTCATTTTATTAATTATAGTTGATAATAGACTAATGGGAAAAACATATATCATTAAATGCTATTAAACATTTAATATGATTTAATAAATTTAATCTTAAGTTACCTAGATATATATTGAGAATTCTTATAAAACAAATTCGTGTAAAATATACATTCAGTGTATTTTATATTGAAAATTGAATGATTTATTACATAAAAGTTAATTTAATATCAGATTAACTTACAATAGAAATATTTATGTTTAATATAATTTATTTTATTACACTGGAATTAATTATAATTTTAAAAAACGAATATATTTAGTTTTTTTAATGCAATTTATAGTTTGTTTTCCCAAGATGACTTAATTAATTATACCACTGAGAAGTGTTATTCAGCATTTTGTTTTATAGGTATTTTTTTTTGTTTTGAAATTATTAAACTTATTTACAAAATTATATTTAAAGTTTCATTTTATCTATCTCTCAAGTTAATCATTTTGTTATAACTTTGAAATAATTTTTGCGATTGTAAAAAAAAAAAAAATAGAAATATTGTTTAATTAACTGTTTTTCTAGCTAGTTGTTTAACACAAATAGAAGTCTCTTTAAATTCAGTCAAATAAGTCTTTGAAATCATTCGAATCTTTTGAAAATTATTTTTATCATTCAGTCTAAGAATATTGGTTATATTTGTTTCAAAATGAACCAAAAAATAATTCAATAAATAAAATATTACTTTATTCTGTTCTGTATTTTGTTCTGTAAGTGTTAGTTAGATAACAGTTAACGGATTACGTTAATTTAAAAAACAATGTGTTGAATTAATGTATAAAGGAAAAATAAATTTCTGTACTACATTCACACAAATATAAAGATGCTTTAGTAGATATTTTTATTATAATTTAAAAGGCTGTTTTCATTAAACTGTTTAAAACTTTGTGTGAGGATTTTTATATAAAATTAAAAAATTTAAATTTTTAAACAAATCTACATTTTATAAAGATACTTATCAAATTAGTGTGCATATTTTTTAAATAAATGTGTAATATAAAGAAACTTATTAAGCAGATGTGTAATATAAAAATATTTATTAAATAACTGTGTAATATAAATATATTTATTATATAAAATAGAAATGCACATATTAAATAGATACATAAAAGGTGCTATCCTGATACATATAAAAACATTGAAAACCAAGGCAATTTTTAAATTTTGTCATAGAAAACATATTCTGTTTTACACCAGAGAAGGAACTGCTAAATCTGACAACCTTTAAGTGTTCTTTACAAAGGGAACCTCTTCACCCGGTCTTTTGATTATGCATTAGAACCCTCTTAGCTCTGGGGGAAAAGAAAATCGCAACTCCAGACAAAATTGGTTTTTGGTCACTCGTCAATGGATATTAAATAAGAGAAGTACAGTTCTAAAATAAATAAATATTAAGTAAGAGAAGAACAGTTCTTCGAAAGTACTTCTTCATTTCAGAAAATATACAGTGATTTCTATTTGTTACACATTTTAAAGATTTATAACAACACAGAATGTAAAGTAATGAATAAAATTTACGTCAAAATGCTAAATTTTAGCTTAGGATTATTCGTTATGTTTTTTTTTTTAGTTGTATGTATTATGTGAATAAAATTCGATATTTGAAAGAATATAATCTCTGAAAAGACATTTAAACTTTGGCACCTACTTCTTCTCGAAATTAACAATATAGCATACCAGCTTATGGATTTAGTATGCTATCTCTATTTTAGATAATAGTTGTTCAGTTCTCTGCCGGATTTCGAACTGAACCCTTTCAGCTTGGAAATGCAATGTCGACTATTTTTATAAGCACTGTTAAGAAATAAAAAAATTAAGAATGACAGTAAGTTTCAGAAAAAAACATTCTAGAATCGATTGCAACATAGCTTTTATAACATTTAATGCCCTACTTAGCCTCTAGGCAGTTTTAACACTAGTTCATTATTATTCCATTCTTTATGAAATATAATTAAGAAAGAATTAAATCGCCCTAACTCAAATGGAAAATAAACATAAATTTAAAAAAAAAATTAATGACATATGTTTGTAATTGAAATTATACGCAGGATTTTAATGATATTGAATTCCTTTCTGACAATTGATAATTAGACAGGTCAAGAATGAAAACTGATAGTGGGAGTTTAACAGCGTTTCCCTTTGTTAAGAGGAGGCAGAAATGAAAATCAAAACCTTATGAACCACCTTGTTAAATTCATTATTAGACAAACTATTATTATTCATAGCGAATCTAAAGCAGCATCCTTATTCGAATGCGTGAACCGCGAGCGTCGTTCGCGAATTTTCTACGAATCATATCAATTTATTCCAGTTTTACGGACGGAAAGCGCAAACCAGGACATTTGCAAGCTCTGGGGAAAAAGAAAATCTCAACTTCAGACATAATTGGTTTTTGGTCACTCGTCAATGGATTTACTACGTTCCGAAAGACGAACGTAGGCTCGTTTGTAAGTGGAAATAAGGGCGTGCGTATTTCGAAATTGCACTGAAATGTTTAGAAAGAGATTTCGCGAACGATACTCGCGGCCAATGCGTTTAAAGGTGACTAACACTGAATGCATAAAATGTTTGCGTGACTAAATATATTCTCCTTTTCTGAGATGGTGGGGTGACCTGGTATAAAATAGAATACTGAGTTTCCAAAGTATGTAAACCAGGTTCGAATGTTGGCAAGAGATGCAGAATTCTTTGTACTCCGGAAGACCACAATAAATCCAAAGGTTGGAAAGACTTTCCTTTCTAAGATGGCGGTGTGACCTGGTGTATAATAGAATGCTGAGTTTCCAAATTAGGTAAATCAGGTTCGAAAGCTGGCAAGAGATGCAGAATTCTTTGTACTCCGGAAGACCACAATAAATCCAAAGGTTGGAAAGACTTTCATTTCTAAGATGGCGGTGTGACCTGGTGTATAATAGAATGCTGAGTTTCCAAATTAGGTAAATCAGGTTCGAAAGCTGGCAAGAGATGCAGAATTCTTTGTACTCCGGAAGACCACAATAAATCCATGGGTTGGAAAGACTTTCCTTTGGGTTCGAGGTAAATGAAATCATTCTCGATGAGATTACTTGATGGTGTGCGTTCAAAATTTTAGGGGCTCCATATGAATGTAATGTAGTGGTTATCCAGTCCTGGATAAAATTTAATGTGCTGCCTTTCTAGTGACGAATGTACTCATGTCATTGCAACTGGTATTCTAATGCATCACTTTTGATTTAAATATTAATGTAATACCTTAACTGTAAGAAAAAATATTAGTAGTACTGTTATTTCTTCATTCACAGATATTAACAAATCTAATTCTTTTCTTTTAAATTGAAGTTGAAATGTTCAATTGATTTTTGGTTTCATTTGCAAAAGAAATCAATAGACGTAATTTCTGACAGAATCATCTTTATTCTTAACTAATATTTTACCTAAAAATTATAGGACATATAAATTAAAGAATGTTTAATACAGCTTTAATAAAATTGCTTTAATCAAATATTTCTTTGAATTTTGTTTTTCTGAAATCATAAACCTGGAATTTTAATGGTTTTTTCGACGCATATTATATTATATATTGTTTATAGCAGCTAACCAAATCGGATCTTTAGTGTCATAAAAAAAAACTAAATAACCTAATCATTTACAAAATTTCACTTTACATGGATTTGAGTTTTGTTTAATTTTTGAAATGACTTTACATTTATTTGCTATTTCTAACGTTTGTATAAAAACCTTGCAATAATTTGATTTTTTTTGTTGGTAAAATTACCTTACATTGAATTGGTTTTCGTTTTATTTGTAAAATAAGATTAAATGAGCTGTAAAATTAATGAGATGTAAAATATTTTAAGTTAAGCTGATTTTTGTTTCATTTATAGAATTATCTAACGGTATTTTTTTCTATATTTAGATTAACATTAGCAATACTTTCTTATGTAAACAATGCAGTAACAATCAGATTTTACATTGTTACTTACAAAAAAATTTATTGTTACGAACACTGTTGAGAAGATTTAATTTAAACAATGGAAGCTGTATTTTGAATAATACCTGAAACAGTAAAAAAAGTCAGTATTGCTCCAAATTTTGACGAGTCAACATCGTTTCACTGGATCTAAGAAAAATGTACCATGACTGTATGTTATTATAAACATGCCTCCAAAATCCACCAGCAAACTCTTCAATGAACGTCGACCAACGTGCATATCCCAGGTTAGTAATTCCCGTTTTTTTAAATATGATTATTTACGTATTTATAATTTAATGAAAAATTGGATTTTGTGAGCACGTTAAAAGATTTTAAACATAACTTACGCCATCTTAAGTATTTATATTGATACTCGCTTGCGATTGAAACATTGATTGTAATTCGTTCGAGACTTTTGTCTTCTTTAAATTTAGACTTCTTTTTTAAAATAAAATAAATTAAATTATATTTTGTAATTCAATGTGGATCGTTTTAAAAATTACGAGTATGCGATAAGCATCTACGTTGTATGACTTAAACAGTATTACTGTGTAAAATTTGTTATGATGCACTAATGATATAAAACGATAGAAAAATGTATTTTATATTTTTAGATATTACGATGTGTTTCTATGAGCAACTGCAAATTGTGCAAAAAACAAAAATACTCGTATTTTAACTCAGAAATAAAAATTATATATTAAATCAATCGTAAGTATTTACTCGAAATATTTTAGGCTTACGCTAATGTTTCCCTGATCTTATATTTTGTAAACATCAATTTATTTGGAATGTTACTATATTTATTTTTTTAATATGTTAAATCCAAATCCCTGATGCTTTAAGTTTGGGTACAAATTAAAAATGTAATCTAATTTATATATGTAGTGTGAATTTAATGTATTTTATGTATAGAGTTAGTTCAATATATCAAAAGGTAAAAAACCTTTGTGCCAAATGCATCGCCAGGATGAGAAGTCGCCATTTAAACATAGTAATATATGTACCAGGTTGTTTTCTTGGTAAAACAATAATGCACCAAAATCCATTACTAGAAATCCAGGTCACCAGGTAAAAAGCAAAATGGTTGCAGAAGTTCGAGGACTTTGTAAAATGATATTTCGCCAAAATTCACCTCCAAAAGTCGCTATTATGACAAAATTAGTAGCCAAACAACTATTACGAAAAATTTTATTCCTTAAGTTGCTTTTATGCCAAATTGCATCACTTTAACGCCAAATATTATCTTTATCCTACCAAAATGTTTTCTTGAAATGCTTTTCACCAAAGTTTATCGCTTTAAACGCCAAATTTTTCACAAAGCGAAATGTTATTTTTAAACTGCTTATACACCAAAAAGTATTGCTTTATCGCCAAATTTTATCACTAAAAGAAATTTTATTCCTTAAAGGCTTTTTCTCAAATATTATCGCTTTAAAGTCAAATTTTAGTACTATTATGCCAAAAATTTATGCCTAAATTGTATTTATGGCAAAGAATATCGCTTTATCGCCAAACTTTTATCAGTATTATGAGTAAATTTTAATGATTTGTTTTTAGCCAAAAGTTATCATTTAATGCCAAAATATATGTGACTAATATGTCATATTATTCTTAGATTGCTAGATTGCTTTTACGCCACATGTTATCGATTTAACGCCAATTATAATGTGAAATTTTGTTTTGCTAACTCACAAAAATGTATCATTTTAACCGCAATAATATTATGCCGAAAAAATAATGCCGAAGTTATTCGCTAATACGCTAAATAAAGAAGAAACTAGAGAATACATTCTATTCCTTGTAGGAGGCGAAGCCAAAGTTTATCGCTTTAAAACCACATATTATCACTATCCTGCCAAAATTTTAATCTTTGAAATATTTTATAATCAACATTTATCGCTTTGCCGCCAAACGTTTTCACTAAACAAATTTTGCTATTTGAAGTGCTCCTTTATCGCCAAACTTTTTCACTAAGCGAATTTTGTTATATGTGCTTTTAAGTGAAAAGTTAATGTTTTATAACCAACATTTATCGCTTTATCGCCAACATTTTTTCATTAAGCGAATTGTTTTTGCCTTTACGCCAAAAATTAATGTCGTGTAAACTTCATATAAGTTGAGACTCATGAAAATGTGAAACATTCATCATAAAATTCATTTTATATTCAGTAGCCAACAAAGTAATAAGAACACCCAGAACAATCTCCTAATCAATAATTTATCGGAATAATAATTTAAGGAATATATATTGCTGCTCTTATTTACTCTTAACAAACATTCTACAATTTCCAATCAAATTAGCAATAAAATATTCATTATATTGTTCGGAAAAAGAGGGTATGAATTCCTCTAATTACAGTACTGTAACCCTAAATAAATTAACGGAATATTCCGCATTACAAGATTTGCGACTTCCTCAGATGTACAATATTTCTAGATTTCAGCCAATCAAAAATATAATTTCATAACTGCCATACAGTATACAGTTAGAAATGAAATTTAATCACTATTTACTAGATAGAGGTATGGAAATATTAGTTTAATCTACTTTCTAGTCTAGATTTTAGTAAAAATCTGGAATCCTTTGTGAAAAATGCATCGCCAGGAAGCCATGTCGCCAAGTAAGCATAGTATTGAATGCACTAGGTAGTTTTCGCGGTAAAATGATATTACTCCAAAATCCTTCACCGGGATCTCAAATCGACAAGTAAGAACAGTCAAGAAGTTCGGAGTCAATGCAAAACTCTATTTCGCCAAAATTCAACGCCAAACATTGCTATTACGCCAGTATTTATAGCCAAACATCTATTAAGCCAAAGTTTATTCCTGAAAGTGCTTTTAAGCCAAAATTTACGCCAAATACTATCACTATCCTTCTAAAATTTTAATCCTTGAAATGCTTTTCCGCCAACATTTATCACTTTATCGCCAAAATTTTTTCTCTAAGCGAATTTTGTTTTTTAAATTGCTTTTACACTAAAAGTTAATGCTTTTTCGCTAAATACTTCACACTAAAAAAAAAAATTATTTCCTGAATACTTTTGTGCTAAATGTTCTCACTTTTCAGCCAAAATTTAGCACTATTCTGCAAAAATAATTAGGCCTAAATTGTCTTTATGCCGATTTATATAGCTTAATCGCCAAACTTTTAATAGTATAATGGCAATACTTTAATGTGCTCTTTTTACATCACATATTGCCGCTTTAAAGCCAAAATATATCATTATTTTGCCAAACTTTTATTCCTAAATTGTTTTTATGCCAAATTCAATCGCTTTATCGCCAAATTATTAAGTGGAAGTATGTTTTGCTAACACACATAGAGTTATCATGAGCCCCACAAGTTGAAAACTGCAGAGTTACAATTATAATGTAAATAACAAATAAACGTAAATGTAAGTAAAAGGTCTCGTCAGTTTTCAAATATTTTTTCAATAATTATTTCCTCAAGACTGCTATGATATGAAAGTGTCCCAGAAACACTAACAATCCATTAAATTACCTAAATTAAATTCAGCTAAGTTAAATGATATCATTTATATATCAGTCGGTCAAAATGCTACATTATTTTGATAAAATTGAAAACCACGTCAATGCATTTAATAAGGAATACGAATATATAACGAATTTTTCCCATTGACAAAATAACGAACATTGAAAAAATACGCTCAAATAGAAGCAAAAATTAAAAAAAAAAAAAGAATTTCGAAAACTTACATGATTATTGCAGGTTTTTTTAACGGCATTTTTAAACGGCATTTTTAAACCATTCAAGTAAGTGTTCGATTCAATATTTCAATAATAGTTTTTACTTTTATAAACAATCCCTTTAACTTCCCACAAGTTCATAATTAAAATTGTCTTATAAGAAACATTTTGTACAACTATATTTGTAAAAATATTAAAATGTTTAAAGAGAAGAGCTTGAATAACGAATAAGAAGCACTAAACAAAATGTTCTGTTTTATTTATTACAAAACAAAGGAAAGCGTAAATTAAAATATAATATATAATGTATCAAGAACCGCCAAGACAAAAACATACTCGAGCAAAAACTGAACTCTCGTATACAAAAGACATCAAGAAGCTAGAAAAAATAATCTTTTATACAAAATATGGATGGTAGGAATGGAAATATGGAAGTAGAAATTAACAGTCTATTAAAATAATCTTCGTAAATCACTGACGAAATAATCAAACCCTAGTCAGTATAATGTCTTTTTTTTAAACCAACTTCTGGTGTATTTATCTTTATATTTTAAATCTTTCTTTAAAAAATCTTTTTATTCTATGCATACGATGATTTGACAAAAAAATATTTATATCACATCTGAGTAAAAATACACTTCAAAAGGGTTCCAAAATAGTCGAATTAGAAACTGAATGAAATGGAAGGAGACGAGATTTACTAGTGGAATTACCAGGTAAAAATTTCACAAAGGCATATGTAGCAGTAGTAATTAAGCAAATTTCACAAGTGGCGGAAGTAATAAAGTAAAAAAAGGTAAAAATCTAGAATATTGTACCCTTTGTGCCAAATGCATCACGAGTATGCCAAGTAACCATAATAAATAATGCACCAATTAGATTTTGCGGTAAAACGATATTACGCCAAAATCCATCACTAGGATATCATGTAAATGAACAAAATGCCTGCCGAAGTTCGGTGTTGTGGTAAAATGCTATTTCGCCAAAAGTCGCTATTACGCCAACAATAGTAGCCAAGCAGCTACTATTGTACAGCTTTTATGCCAAATTTTATCGCCTTAACATCAAATACTGTCACTATCTTGCCAAAATTTTATTTCTGAAATGCTTTTACGCCAAAATTTATCGCGTTATCACCACATTTTTCCACTAAACAAAATTTTATTTTTAAATTACTTTTATGCAAATATTTATTGCTGTATCACCAAATTTTACTACTATTATGCTCAAAAAAGTATGTCTAAATTGCATTTATGCCAAATTATATCGTTTTAACACCAAAATATACCAATGTTTAGTCAAAATTTTATTTATAAATTGTTTTTACGCTAAATTTTGTTGACTTATAGTTAAATTAGAATGTGGAATTTTATGTGGAGATATTATTATTAGATTGACGACTTCTTCAAGGGTACAGTGTTTAGATTTCAACCAAAAAAAATTAGTAATAATTACACTTCATGTTAGAAAATGTAGTTTTAATACTAGACAACACTCGAATATATGAGGCATTTGGAACCATAAGCCTTCATTTCTTTACGCAAATTAATAATAATTTTAATTTTTTTCATCAAGAAATTACATTTGAATAACGAAATGCCGTCAGTAGAATACTTAATAAATTTTGAGATATTAAAACAAAGATTTATTTGGTATTTTTAAAAAACGGGAATAGAGTTATGCCAGAATGCTTTAATTTACAATCTAGTTACTACAATAAAGCTTAAATTTTTACCATACAATAAAGATCGCCATCGTTATCAAATAATGATTCTATCGGGATGCTTAAAGATATTTTATATTTTCAATGTATATATTAATCTTCAGTGATATAATTATTGTTGCAATTAAATTAACGAGAAAACATATTTAATACAAATTATTTCAGATGTATAATATCATTTCACTGAGAATTTTTAAAACTATTTTTAGCTATATATTTATTTCATTTGAAGTAACTATTAATTTTATTCACAATAACTTATTTTGGACACACGAATAATAGTAAACAATTATTGATTATCGTAGATTATTCGTTTTGGTTTGTCGCTGTACTGCCATTTTGTGCACACTTTTCGCTAATTTTCGTAGAATACGAAACTTATTCAAGAAAAGCAATGGTGATATATTAAAGGCAAGGCTATGCCGTCACCTTCTCGGTGTCGCCCAACGATACAATTTTGAGAGGTGTATAATGGTAACGTCCTACTGTGCCCTAAAAGACCAATTATTTTTTTTCAAAAAATTCTCTATTTATTTTTCCAAATTCATAGAATGGAAACCAAACCAGGAAGTGGTAATGGATAAATATTTTCCATCAATACAAAATTGTATCAAACGACGAAAGTTCAGTTGGTGTGTAAAAAAAAAGTTTTATATCAATTACAAATAGCTCACGTTGTAAGTATGTTTTCTTGATATTTTATAGTCTATAGAATATTATCTGATATATTCCTTTTGTTTTTCAGCGAATATAGGTGGAGAGAATATGTACATAATTTAAAATGGATAATAGTTTTCACTAATTTTTCCAATTTTTCCGGACATGGGATATTTATGCCATGTCCTTGTCGGTGAGATCCCTGCCCTGGTGTCGCAAAGCGACAAAAAACCGGGTAATATCTCTCGGACGAATTTAATATTCTGGGATCAAGAATTAGCTGAACTCAACAAAGGAAAGCGTTCCATGTTTAAGAATTAATGGAAGGAGCAATATATCCATTATACTGTTTGGCACTCGTCATGTGTGTGCGGGAAAAACTGTCAAATGCCAGGAAACGAATTCAGAAAAATGTTTCAGAGGTAAGCAAAGAAAATGCATGTAATTTATTGTAAAATATAATTATAAATAATGCAATATATGAACAGATCATTGATAAATATTTTTAATTCATAGAAGGAAAATCACTCGAAACCAAACCAGGAAGTGGTAATGGATAAATATTTTCCATCAATACAAAATTGTATCAAACGACGAAAGTTCAGTTGGTGTGTAAAAAAAAGTTTTATATCAATTACAAATAGCTCACGTTGTAAGTATGTTTTCTTGATATTTTATAGTCTATAGAATATTATCTGATATATTCCTTTTGTTTTTCAGCGAATATAGGTGGAGAGAATATGTACATAATTTAAAATGGATAATAGTTTTCACTAATTTTTCCAATTTTTCCGGACATGGGATATTTATGCCATGTCCTTGTCGGTGAGATCCCTGCCCTGGTGTCGCAAAGCGACAAAAAACCGGGTAATATCTCTCGGACGAATTTAATATTCTGGGATCAAGAATTAGCTGAACTCAACAAAGGAAAGCGTTCCATGTTTAAGAATTAATGGAAGGAGCAATATATCCATTATACTGTTTGGCACTCGTCATGTGTGTGCGGGAAAAACTGTCAAATGCCAGGAAACGAATTCAGAAAAATGTTTCAGAGGTAAGCAAAGAAAATGCATGTAATTTATTGTAAAATATAATTATAAATAATGCAATATATGAACAGATCATTGATAAATATTTTTAATTCATAGAAGGAAAATCACTCGAAACCAAACCAGGAAGTGGTAATGGATAAATATTTTCCATCAATACAAAATTGTATCAAACGACGAAAGTTCAGTTGGTGTGTAAAAAAGTTTTATATCAATTACAAATAGCTCACGTTGTAAGTATGTTTTCTTGATATTTTATAGTCTATAGAATATTATCTGATATATTCCTTTTGTTTTTCAGCGAATATAGGTGGAGAGAATATGTACATAATTTAAAATGGATAATAGTTTTCACTAATTTTTCCAATTTTTCCGGACATGGGATATTTATGCCATGTCCTTGTCGGTGAGATCCCTGCCCTGGTGTCGCAAAGCGACAAAAAACCGGGTAATATCTCTCGGACGAATTTAATATTCTGGGATCAAGAATTAGCTGAACTCAACAAAGGAAAGCGTTCCATGTTTAAGAATTAATGGAAGGAGCAATATATCCATTATACTGTTTGGCACTCGTCATGTGTGTGCGGGAAAAACTGTCAAATGCCAGGAAACGAATTCAGAAAAATGTTTCAGAGGTAAGCAAAGAAAATGCATGTAATTTATTGTAAAATATAATTATAAATAATGCAATATATGAACAGATCATTGATAAATATTTTTAATTCATAGAAGGAAAATCACTCGAAACCAAACCAGGAAGTGGTAATGGATAAATATTTTCCATCAATACAAAATTGTATCAAACGACGAAAGTTCAGTTGGTGTGTAAAAAAAAGTTTTATATCAATTACAAATAGCTCACGTTGTAAGTATGTTTTCTTGATATTTTATAGTCTATAGAATATTATCTGATATATTCCTTTTGTTTTTCAGCGAATATAGGTGGAGAGAATATGTACATAATTTAAAATGGATAATAGTTTTCACTAATTTTTCCAATTTTTCCGGACATGGGATATTTATGCCATGTCCTTGTCGGTGAGATCCCTGCCCTGGTGTCGCAAAGCGACAAAAAACCGGGTAATATCTCTCGGACGAATTTAATATTCTGGGATCAAGAATTAGCTGAACTCAACAAAGGAAAGCGTTCCATGTTTAAGAATTAATGGAAGGAGCAATATATCCATTATACTGTTTGGCACTCGTCATGTGTGTGCGGGAAAAACTGTCAAATGCCAGGAAACGAATTCAGAAAAATGTTTCAGAGGTAAGCAAAGAAAATGCATGTAATTTATTGTAAAATATAATTATAAATAATGCAATATATGAACAGATCATTGATAAATATTTTTAATTCATAGAAGGAAAATCACTCGAAACCAAACCAGGAAGTGGTAATGGATAAATATTTTCCATCAATACAAAATTGTATCAAACGACGAAAGTTCAGTTGGTGTGTAAAAAAAAAGTTTTATATCAATTACAAATAGCTCACGTTGTAAGTATGTTTTCTTGATATTTTATAGTCTATAGAATATTATCTGATATATTCCTTTTGTTTTTCAGCGAATATAGGTGGAGAGAATATGTACATAATTTAAAATGGATAATAGTTTTCACTAATTTTTCCAATTTTTCCGGACATGGGATATTTATGCCATGTCCTTGTCGGTGAGATCCCTGCCCTGGTGTCGCAAAGCGACAAAAAACCGGGTAATATCTCTCGGACGAATTTAATATTCTGGGATCAAGAATTAGCTGAACTCAACAAAGGAAAGCGTTCCATGTTTAAGAATTAATGGAAGGAGCAATATATCCATTATACTGTTTGGCACTCGTCATGTGTGTGCGGGAAAAACTGTCAAATGCCAGGAAACGAATTCAGAAAAATGTTTCAGAGGTAAGCAAAGAAAATGCATGTAATTTATTGTAAAATATAATTATAAATAATGCAATATATGAACAGATCATTGATAAATATTTTTAATTCATAGAAGGAAAATCACTCGAAACCAAACCAGGAAGTGGTAATGGATAAATATTTTCCATCAATACAAAATTGTATCAAACGACGAAAGTTCAGTTGGTGTGTAAAAAAAAAGTTTTATATCAATTACAAATAGCTCACGTTGTAAGTATGTTTTCTTGATATTTTATAGTCTATAGAATATTATCTGATATATTCCTTTTGTTTTTCAGCGAATATAGGTGGAGAGAATATGTACATAATTTAAAATGGATAATAGTTTTCACTAATTTTTTCCAATTTTTCCGGACATGGGATATTTATGCCATGTCCTTGTCGGTGAGATCCCTGCCCTGGTGTCGCAAAGCGACAAAAAACCGGGTAATATCTCTCGGACGAATTTAATATTCTGGGATCAAGAATTAGCTGAACTCAACAAAGGAAAGCGTTCCATGTTTAAGAATTAATGGAAGGAGCAATATATCCATTATACTGTTTGGCACTCGTCATGTGTGTGCGGGAAAAACTGTCAAATGCCAGGAAACGAATTCAGAAAAATGTTTCAGAGGTAAGCAAAGAAAATGCATGTAATTTATTGTAAAATATAATTATAAATAATGCAATATATGAACAGATCATTGATAAATATTTTTAATTCATAGAAGGAAAATCACTCGAAACCAAACCAGGAAGTGGTAATGGATAAATATTTTCCATCAATACAAAATTGTATCAAACGACGAAAGTTCAGTTGGTGTGTAAAAAAAAGTTTTATATCAATTACAAATAGCTCACGTTGTAAGTATGTTTTCTTGATATTTTATAGTCTATAGAATATTATCTGATATATTCCTTTTGTTTTTCAGCGAATATAGGTGGAGAGAATATGTACATAATTTAAAATGGATAATAGTTTTCACTAATTTTTCCAATTTTTCCGGACATGGGATATTTATGCCATGTCCTTGTCGGTGAGATCCCTGCCCTGGTGTCGCAAAGCGACAAAAAACCGGGTAATATCTCTCGGACGAATTTAATATTCTGGGATCAAGAATTAGCTGAACTCAACAAAGGAAAGCGTTCCATGTTTAAGAATTAATGGAAGGAGCAATATATCCATTATACTGTTTGGCACTCGTCATGTGTGTGCGGGAAAAACTGTCAAATGCCAGGAAACGAATTCAGAAAAATGTTTCAGAGGTAAGCAAAGAAAATGCATGTAATTTATTGTAAAATATAATTATAAATAATGCAATATATGAACAGATCATTGATAAATATTTTTAATTCATAGAAGGAAAATCACTCGAAACCAAACCAGGAAGTGGTAATGGATAAATATTTTCCATCAATACAAAATTGTATCAAACGACGAAAGTTCAGTTGGTGTGTAAAAAAAAGTTTTATATCAATTACAAATAGCTCACGTTGTAAGTATGTTTTCTTGATATTTTATAGTCTATAGAATATTATCTGATATATTCCTTTTGTTTTTCAGCGAATATAGGTGGAGAGAATATGTACATAATTTAAAATGGATAATAGTTTTCACTAATTTTTCCAATTTTTCCGGACATGGGATATTTATGCCATGTCCTTGTCGGTGAGATCCCTGCCCTGGTGTCGCAAAGCGACAAAAACCGGGTAATATCTCTCGGACGAATTTAATATTCTGGGATCAAGAATTAGCTGAACTCAACAAAGGAAAGCGTTCCATGTTTAAGAATTAATGGAAGGAGCAATATATCCATTATACTGTTTGGCACTCGTCATGTGTGTGCGGGAAAAACTGTCAAATGCCAGGAAACGAATTCAGAAAAATGTTTCAGAGGTAAGCAAAGAAAATGCATGTAATTTATTGTAAAATATAATTATAAATAATGCAATATATGAACAGATCATTGATAAATATTTTTAATTCATAGAAGGAAAATCACTCGAAACCAAACCAGGAAGTGGTAATGGATAAATATTTTCCATCAATACAAAATTGTATCAAACGACGAAAGTTCAGTTGGTGTGTAAAAAAAAAAGTTTTATATCAATTACAAATAGCTCACGTTGTAAGTATGTTTTCTTGATATTTTATAGTCTATAGAATATTATCTGATATATTCCTTTTGTTTTTCAGCGAATATAGGTGGAGAGAATATGTACATAATTTAAAATGGATAATAGTTTTCACTAATTTTTCCAATTTTTCCGGACATGGGATATTTATGCCATGTCCTTGTCGGTGAGATCCCTGCCCTGGTGTCGCAAAGCGACAAAAAACCGGGTAATATCTCTCGGACGAATTTAATATTCTGGGATCAAGAATTAGCTGAACTCAACAAAGGAAAGCGTTCCATGTTTAAGAATTAATGGAAGGAGCAATATATCCATTATACTGTTTGGCACTCGTCATGTGTGTGCGGGAAAAACTGTCAAATGCCAGGAAACGAATTCAGAAAAATGTTTCAGAGGTAAGCAAAGAAAATGCATGTAATTTATTGTAAAATATAATTATAAATAATGCAATATATGAACAGATCATTGATAAATATTTTTAATTCATAGAAGGAAAATCACTCGAAACCAAACCAGGAAGTGGTAATGGATAAATATTTTCCATCAATACAAAATTGTATCAAACGACGAAAGTTCAGTTGGTGTGTAAAAAAAAGTTTTATATCAATTACAAATAGCTCACGTTGTAAGTATGTTTTCTTGATATTTTATAGTCTATAGAATATTATCTGATATATTCCTTTTGTTTTTCAGCGAATATAGGTGGAGAGAATATGTACATAATTTAAAATGGATAATAGTTTTCACTAATTTTTCCAATTTTTCCGGACATGGGATATTTATGCCATGTCCTTGTCGGTGAGATCCCTGCCCTGGTGTCGCAAAGCGACAAAAAACCGGGTAATATCTCTCGGACGAATTTAATATTCTGGGATCAAGAATTAGCTGAACTCAACAAAGGAAAGCGTTCCATGTTTAAGAATTAATGGAAGGAGCAATATATCCATTATACTGTTTGGCACTCGTCATGTGTGTGCGGGAAAAACTGTCAAATGCCAGGAAACGAATTCAGAAAAATGTTTCAGAGGTAAGCAAAGAAAATGCATGTAATTTATTGTAAAATATAATTATAAATAATGCAATATATGAACAGATCATTGATAAATATTTTTAATTCATAGAAGGAAAATCACTCGAAACCAAACCAGGAAGTGGTAATGGATAAATATTTTCCATCAATACAAAATTGTATCAAACGACGAAAGTTCAGTTGGTGTGTAAAAAAAAAAAAGTTTTATATCAATTACAAATAGCTCACGTTGTAAGTATGTTTTCTTGATATTTTATAGTCTATAGAATATTATCTGATATATTCCTTTTGTTTTTCAGCGAATATAGGTGGAGAGAATATGTACATAATTTTAAAATGGATAATAGTTTTCACTAATTTTTCCAATTTTTCCGGACATGGGATATTTATGCCATGTCCTTGTCGGTGAGATCCCTGCCCTGGTGTCGCAAAGCGACAAAAAACCGGGTAATATCTCTCGGACGAATTTAATATTCTGGGATCAAGAATTAGCTGAACTCAACAAAGGAAAGCGTTCCATGTTTAAGAATTAATGGAAGGAGCAATATATCCATTATACTGTTTGGCACTCGTCATGTGTGTGCGGGAAAAACTGTCAAATGCCAGGAAACGAATTCAGAAAAATGTTTCAGAGGTAAGCAAAGAAAATGCATGTAATTTATTGTAAAATATAATTATAAATAATGCAATATATGAACAGATCATTGATAAATATTTTTAATTCATAGAAGGAAAATCACTCGAAACCAAACCAGGAAGTGGTAATGGATAAATATTTTCCATCAATACAAAATTGTATCAAACGACGAAAGTTCAGTTTGTGTGTAAAAAGTTTTATATCAATTACAAATAGCTCACGTTGTAAGTATGTTTTCTTGATATTTTATAGTCTATAGAATATTATCTGATATATTCCTTTTGTTTTTCAGCGAATATAGGTGGAGAGAATATGTACATAATTTAAAATGGATAATAGTTTTCACTAATTTTTCCAATTTTTCCGGACATGGGATATTTATGCCATGTCCTTGTCGGTGAGATCCCTGCCCTGGTGTCGCAAAGCGACAAAAAACCGGGTAATATCTCTCGGACGAATTTAATATTCTGGGATCAAGAATTAGCTGAACTCAACAAAGGAAAGCGTTCCATGTTTAAGAATTAATGAAAGGAGCAATATATCCATTATACTGTTTGGCACTCGTCATGTGTGTGCGGGAAAACTGTCAAATGCCAGGAAACGAATTCAGAAAAATGTTTCAGAGGTAAGCAAAGAAAATGCATGTAATTTATTGTAAAATATAATTATAAATAATGCAATATATGAACAGATCATTGATAAATATTTTTAATTCATAGAAGGAAAATCACTCGAAACCAAACCAGGAAGTGGTAATGGATAAATATTTTCCATCAATACAAAATTGTATCAAACGACGAAAGTTCAGTTGGTGTGTAAAAAAAAGTTTTATATCAATTACAAATAGCTCACGTTGTAAGTATGTTTTCTTGATATTTTATAGTCTATAGAATATTATCTGATATATTCCTTTTGTTTTTCAGCGAATATAGGTGGAGAGAATATGTACATAATTTAAAATGGATAATAGTTTTCACTAATTTTTCCAATTTTTCCGGACATGGGATATTTATGCCATGTCCTTGTCGGTGAGATCCCTGCCCTGGTGTCGCAAAGCGACAAAAACCGGGTAATATCTCTCGGACGAATTTAATATTCTGGGATCAAGAATTAGCTGAACTCAACAAAGGAAAGCGTTCCATGTTTAAGAATTAATGGAAGGAGCAATATATCCATTATACTGTTTGGCACTCGTCATGTGTGTGCGGAAAAACTGTCAAATGCCAGGAAACGAATTCAGAAAAATGTTTCAGAGGTAAGCAAAGAAAATGCATGTAATTTATTGTAAAATATAATTATAAATAATGCAATATATGAACAGATCATTGATAAATATTTTTAATTCATAGAAGGAAAATCACTCGAAACCAAACCAGGAAGTGGTAATGGATAAATATTTTCCATCAATACAAAATTGTATCAAACGACGAAAGTTCAGTTGGTGTGTAAAAAAAGTTTTATATCAATTACAAATAGCTCACGTTGTAAGTATGTTTTCTTGATATTTTATAGTCTATAGAATATTATCTGATATATTCCTTTTGTTTTTCAGCGAATATAGGTGGAGAGAATATGTACATAATTTAAAATGGATAATAGTTTTCACTAATTTTTCCAATTTTTCCGGACATGGGATATTTATGCCATGTCCTTGTCGGTGAGATCCCTGCCCTGGTGTCGCAAAGCGACAAAAAACCGGGTAATATCTCTCGGACGAATTTAATATTCTGGGATCAA